>JAWQRP010000872.1:0-22941 GCA_033557875.1 Quadriops clusia
AATATGAAAATATCCCTATTACTATTATGTTCTTCTGTTCGCTACTATATACGTTGCTGCTGCATACATTTTTAGCGAACATGATGACATGTATATGTCGAAATCGTAAGATTAAATATATATGTAGTGTAAAACGTATATGTGTACATGGAAATATGTAGATGTGTACATGGTATAATGTACACGTGTACATGGTCAGGTGTATATGTGCACATGGCAATAAGTATACGTGTACATGGTAATAAATATATATGTGTACATGGCTGCCCGTGATTTTTCACGGGCATTAACTAGTATTAACATATTTTTGCAAATAAATCAGTATAGAAGTGAAATGTCAAACCGAATTCCTAATGTTGTAATAGTACATTTTATTCAGTGTAGCTTTATACGAGTATTTCGTGAATGAATTATAAAAGTGATATATTCAATTAATGAAACCTAGAGATGTCAAGAAGACAAGAAAATTAAAGAACGAATAGATCAAGAACAAGAAAGAAAAATTAAATTAATTGAAAAATAGTACCTACTACTACGACTTTATTTATTTTCCCATACGGATCATCAGTTGTTCACAAATTCATAGCCAGACAAGATTTGCTCTCGCAGGAAGCAGAAGAAGTGAAAAGCCGAAACATACACTCCATGCATAATGTAGGTACAGCTGAGTGCTGGATAAAATATAGGTACTTCTAATAGCGCAGCAAATGATAAATAATTCATGATGGGCAAGGAAAGGAGTGAAAAAGCAGCGCAGTCGACAGGATTTATGTCCGAAGTCGGCGTGCAGAAATGAGAAATGAACAAATCTGCGTGTGTGTACGTGGGGCGGAAGGGGCGAGGGTGCGCCCGGAATGCCGGACTCGGAAGAAGTGAAGGGTTGGAGAGGGTCGGAGGATTTATTCGGGCGGCTCGGCGGCCGTATTCCGCGCACGGGCGCGCTAAAATTCATTTCCTTTGGGGGCGGCGTGTCTTCGGCCGCAGCCGCAGCCGTCTCTGATCAGGAAACGAGAATCCAGCACTCGAAATGGAAAACAAAGCAGGCCGGCCCGGACTCAACATCTCACTTATCGCGTCGGCCGTCCCTGCGGCTCGGGATTTATCCATCACGGTACATTAACGCCCCCCGTCATCTCACCTCCAGTTGCACCTACATCTGTACACTGGCGGGTGGAGAAGAAAGCATTTTCTCAATCGAAGTACTTTTTTACGTACTTTTTCATTTCTTTACGTACTTTTTAATTTTTTTTATGTACTTTTTAATTTTTTACGTATTTTTTAGTTTTCTTTTCTTATTTTTTAGTTTTTTTTCTTATTTTTTAATTGTTTACGTGTTTTTTTACTTGTTTCTTGTTTGTAATTCTTTTTACGTATTTTTAACTTTGTTTTTCATTTACAAAAGGTCTAATTAATTTTCTCTATTATAAGGCCGTTCTATTAATATGATTTTAACAATGTCAATATATGCAAAAAATCAAAAAGTTATACTATTAACCTATGAACTATAGGGCTATATTACTTACTTATCGTTGGTTTATTTTTTTAAAAATTTATCAAGTCTAAAATAGTGATTTTGAGATAATGCGCCGGAAATATTGATTAATCAGAGAAATTGACTTGACCATCAAAAAGTAAATTAATTTTTATCTCAATAGTATACCTATACTCGGATGATTTAGTAACATTTTCCTGGTAAAGATTCGACTATCTGCTATGACTTATAATATACAAAGTAACTCAATTTACGAAATTTTTAGCTTGGTCAGTTTTTTCAGTAAAGACGCGACATTAGTTGCATTAGATTGAGGAATTTTACATAACTTTCTTTATCGTTAACGTCCTCGATAGGTACTTTTTTCGTATATTCTCTTCTGCGGAATCTTACCCAACATTTCATGTACTTCTGCAAGATAAAGTTAAGTACATTACCACATGCAGCAAGTACATACATTTACTTAAATTCCTCGCGGTGCAGGAACAAAACAAAAATAAACGGGCACCTTTGTAAATATTTCGACAATCGGGGGTGTTTGGTCGATAACCGAAGCGCTTCGATTTCCCGGCGTCTTTTTTTGCCCCGAGAAAAATAGGAGCGTTTGGGGGTCTCCTATCGCATTGTGTCGGTACATCTACATGGTCGCCGGATCGCAGTCGGCGGGTGCGGGTTCGGGCTCGGGTTTGGGTCTGTCGGGTCGTGTCTGGCGCACCTTGCGGCCTTATCATTGGGATCTCGGCCGTTTGGCTCGGGGATCGTTCGTATTCAATATTTTTATCAGATTCGCGTATTCTCACGTTTTCTGCTCGCGAGGATGCGCGCACCAGCGATAACTCCGTGCCGGTTATTCGGCGTTATCTATTGCTGTTTGTTTGTTGAAATTAATTCCACGGGCAGACTCGGGAGAGATGGCTCATTAATCAGCTTGGCAGATGTTGATGGGCCATCGCGTAGGCTGGCCCCTTAACGAAGGGCCCCCCACAACTCTCCCTGCGTAACAACGTTTAACAATAATTTTGCCCCCCCCCCCAGGCTTCACTAAATGCCCTATTACAAATTTTCTTGTTAATATCCCTGTTTTCCTGTGGTCTCACTAGGTAATTGAAAATAACAATTTTATAATTTATGTAATTATTTTTTGTTAATCAATGCTTGACGTTTCGACTGTTTGGATATAGACTTTTTCTGGAGTTATAAGGTTCTTTCAAACAACACTAATTGACCGTTCAAGAACGGTTTAGTGTACGGTACAGGGTCGGCCCATTCATAAAATTTACACTGCCATACAGCGCATATTTCATTATCTGATGCAAATTTAGATTTGATCTAGACAAATAGTACAACAAGTATGTCATAACAACAAATGTTTTTGAGTTATATGAACGAAGAAGTTAGTACTTTCAACATTAGCACCGCTGGTTTAGAGAAGTAAATTTTTAGTTACATCAAGTGAAAAGCAAAGAAACATATTAATTAGAAATGCGTTTTCTTAAATTTTATACATCAATATAAATTTAAGAAAAAATAGTGTGAACATAAAAAAAATCTATAAGTATATCTAAAGGAGAAGCCTGAGTCCAACTAACAAAGAAATTATTGTCGATTCGCACTTTAAAAATAAGTAAAAGTTGCCTTTTTTAAAATCATGTTAATGGATAATAACGCATAACAGCACAATGGGCGCAAGTCCTGAGACAATTTGTAGCGGTCCAAGGAGTGATATATGGGGGCTCGATCGGAAAATAATCGTATTGGCGCAAGCCGTCCTTTGCGACACACCAAGGATTTGCAGGAATGTTTGTTATGCTAACAAACCACATTATTCACACTCGCACACACCAGTCTGTGGCTGAGCCGCTTAATCAAAGTAACACGATAATGCTCCACTTTATAAGGCGCTCCTTGTTCAGATTGTCCTTTTTTCCCCCCTAGGAAAAATTCACCTTTGATCCTCTACGATTTAACGCATTTAACGTAATATTGTACAGATACTATACTTTTGTTTGCTATTAAATTTTGTACATTAATGGGGGGTTGAACGCATGAGGATTGTTATTGTTCTATTGTCTCATTAAGGTATTTAGTCCCATTGGATTTAGTCTCATTAGGGCATTTAGTCCCATTAAGGTGTTTAACCCTCTGCCTGGAGAAATTTCACCCCTGCACCGACACAAGTTGCAATAATAGCCCTGTTTTGTTTTCCTACCGCTAATATAAATCGCGAGGCGAAAGATAACAGCAGCATTATTTAAAAAGTAGCATCCTTTAAAAAGTAACATCCTTTAAAAAGGAACATAATGGTAGGAAGCATCCTTATAAAAACATCCTTTTATTAAAACGTCCTTATTAAAGCATCCTTATTAAAACAACCTTATTTAAACGACCTTATGAAAACAATCTTATTAAAACGACCTTATTAAAACAACCGTATGAAAGCAACGTAATAAAACAACGTAAGAAAACAACGTAAGAAAACAACGTAATAAAACAACGTAAGAAAACAACGTAAGAAAACAACGTAATAAAACAACGTAAAAAAACAACGTAATAAAACGTAATAAAACAACGTAATAAAACAGCCGTGTTAAAACAACCGTATTAAAACAACCGTATTAAAGCATCCGTATTAAAACAACCGCATTAAAACAACCGTATTAAAACAACCGTATTAAAGCACCCTTATTAAAAAACCCTTATTAGACACCCTTATGAAAGCAGCCTTCTTCCCAGCTCGAAATAAAAAGAACGTATTAAAGCGCAGTTGTAATTATTTCTCCCATTTTTTCCGGGATGTACCTGGAAGCGAGTGATATTTTAAAACTTATCACAATGTTATAAAGTAGTGCAATTTTTACGTAGAAATTTTCCGCTACTGTTTTCCATTAATCTGCGGCTTTATCTTAATGATTCTTACTCCGAACTTAGCACAGACTTTTTAAAGCTCCTGCTCGCGATTCCTATCTCCGTTATCTACCCCGAGCTAGACCTGTATAATACTATATAGCCTCCCTCATTTTTTATTCCTTAATTTTATTTTACTTTACGCCGATAAAACATGACTCTGTCTCTCTCTCTCTGCGACGGTTCTTTTCTTTTTCTACTTTTTTCACTTTTTGTCTTTCTTCTCTCTGTGTGTGTCTTTCTCTTTCTTCCTCTCTCTCTTTCTCTTTCTCTTCCTCTCTATTTCTCTTTCTTCCTCTCTCTCTTTCTCTTTCTCTTCCTCTCTATTTCTCTTTCTCTCTCTCTCTCATCCTCTCTATTTCTCTTTCTTCCTCTCTCTCTCTTCCTCTCATGTTTCTCTCTCGCTTTCTCTTTTTCTTACTCTCTCTCATTCTACCTCATGCTCCTCTTTCTCTCTCACTTTATATTAAACCAATTGCCAGGAATATTAATGGCTTTAACAATAAAATAATAATTAAACCGCGTATCTCACGGCCATCTTTTATTGGTTAATTGTAATTTATTAAAAACTAATTATTGTTATAAATCCTGGCGGCCAGTCATTGTTTTATTAATTTGCGTTTCGATGTGATTTGCCAAATGTATTGGGCAATGAATTATTATCGTTGTTTTGCGCGCGCACACCGCAGAATGGCATTTATTTGAATTTAGGCGCTCGTAAGGCGATTTTGTTCAAAACTAGCCGAGAAAAAATTCTTCTTGGGAACAATTCGTGAAAGTATCTATATTAATTTAAAAAAAATATTTATGTTAATATTTTGGACTTGGTATACTCTTTTTGAATAAAATCTGCATCGGTGAAAATAAAAATACTTTCAAAGAAAATAAAATAGGTACTCTCAAGTTAAATTAAATAACAAAAAAATAATTAAAACAGCTCGAAACAACCCTCAAATACATGATAACAAACACAATTACAATTACATATTTCAGATATGATCAACTAAACGACCTTTAAGATGAACCCGAGTGCCCACGGTTAAAAGGGAGAAGAAAAAACGAACCTACTTGCCACAGCTGGATTTTCTTATGCACACTTTGTGTATACTTTTGCAGCAATTAAATACTTACGAGGAGCAATTTGTAATTTACGAGTGGAACGGCGCAAAGTTTTCCCCGGCGCAAAACAGCAACACTAATTTTGTTCGCACATTACGGCTGTTATAAAAGAGTAATTAATGGTAATCCGAAACAATTAAAGAATATTTTTTCCTCAGTGTGCAGGTAATTACGTGGCAGTGCTTCTTATTACGCCGATACGAAAATCACAAATTAAACAAACTACCAGACGTAAATGCTACCTACGTTGCATTACGTTGGTTTGGGTGAAGACTATACTATGTGAGCGAAAATGAGGCATAAAAAATGGCGATTCTTTGTCGGCAATTTGCCGTCTCTTAGATCAACAAAGGAGAGCACGTTTTTTATGCCTCAGTCAATTTCGCTCACCCTGTACCTTTTTAAATGAAAACTTAGACTCATGCAAGACTTTAAGTGAAGACTGAGACTGGTGCAAGATGGTTGGTTCATTATTAAATTAATGCCCGTCGTAGGTAATATGCAAGAGTTAGCTTTCGATCTTGCTCGGATCGTTAAGCTTCGTTAAGTGTTCGTTCTGCATCCTGATGAAGGGCTGCCGCCGAAGAAGGATTGTTTTCGGCGTTACCTATTCGAAGTCCTGTCTCCTGTTTGGATCGTGGCGACGTGGCGGGATAATGGATGGAGGAGAGGAGATGGCGGAGTATCGCTTTATGATTGTGTATTATAAATATGCAGATTCGTTCCCATTTCGTTTACGATCTGACTTGTTAGCCGGAAACAGGCAAGAGCATCTGCAAGAGATGTAATATCCCCTGCTGTCGCAGGATCTCTGATTAATGATGAATGCCTTGACAGGACGCGACGACGAGAATATGTATTGTTATTAGAGTATTATTCGCGAATATTCGTCGTATTCGTGTTTTGATTATTATTATTATAATTAGAGATTTTATTTTCATTATTATTATTATTGTGAAATATTATTACTATTTATTATTATTAAGAATATTACACACAAAAAGCAACGGTTCATACAACTATAACATACGTACATAGTCGTTTTGACACGTTTAATTATGGTGTTTAAACAAATCATATGCACTCAAATAGGCTGTATACATTAAAGCATATCTATATTGCTAAAGCAATGATTTTGCTAAAGCAATAATTTTGCTAACCGAGTATATTAACTCAGTAGTCAGATTAACCAGTTATTTATACGCAAAAGAAATAAATGTGTAATTTAACGAATCCATCTCTTGGGATACAGCAACCTCCTTATCAAATCCGCATATCGTATGTGTCTGAATGAACGAGTGGGTGGGTGTGTAACGTTAACTCCTTTTTCCTTATGAGATTTTAATTCCGAGGTTTAAGGTGCGAAGGCGTGTTACTCCGCATGCTTACTTTCACACTAATAGGTATAGCGCTGATAACATGTTTATTCTTAAATATATGTATTCTCAAAAGATTACGGCTTGAATAGAAATACGTACGTACCTAAATTAGTTATATAGATACATTTTGAACATTCTGAATCAACTGCATCTAGTTTTATAATTTCTTTTTACTTGTGGAATTATTTTTTTTAGTAGGTTGAATTTGAAAGCATATTTCTGTGGAAACTTACAAAATGCAGGTAAAAATCCATGATATTCCTTTTTTACTGGTACATTACCAAATGAGATCTTTAAAAACGGCTTTTAAAATGTATGGAAGTGTTATTTATTTATTTCATTAAAATATTCTCTCCCCTAAAATATAAAACTACAATCCAAAATTTAAAGGACTAGGTCAATAAAAAGCTCTTTTACTGTCATTAGCTTATAACTATCGTTCACCCACAACTATCGTTAATCCACAGCTATCGTTAATCCACAGCTATCGTTAGCCCACAACTATCGTTAACCCACAATTATTGTTAGCCCACAACTATCGTTAACCCACAACTATCGTTAGCCCACAACTATTGTTAGCTTCTGGTAACCAATGATAGCTGACGTGAACTTTTCTCTCAGTGTAGAGTTCGGTGTGCATGAACGTGTCCTCTGAGCACAACAACACTATAGCGTGCAGAAGAAGATTTTACAAGAAGATTGGGGGTCGAGGATTTCGAAAAATTTGCAGTCGGTGAGGTCGCTATCGATTTCTCGCGTTAGCAGTTCGTTGCGAAACTCGTTCCGTGTGGTTCTGCTTCATTTGCCGTTCTTTTTGCGCGATTGGCAGCCTTTTCCGAGGAAGCCACTTCATTACGAATGTGCGAATGCTTTTTAAACTGCCTATCAATCCGATTCTCGCCAGGAGAACACCTTCATGTTTCTGCAAACTGCTCTTCTTCATGTGTGTACAATCTGATGGGTTTCTAGATGGATAGTATGTTTGAGAATTCATGTGTAGCTTAGAATGTTTGCAAAATTGATGGTATGTTTGTTGAAAGTTGATACTATTTTTGAAAGTTGATAGTATTTTTGAAAGTTGATAGTATTTTTGAAAGTTGATAGTAGTTTTGAAAATTGATAGTGTATTTGAAAATTGATAGTAGGTATATTTTTCCAAAAATAGATATTCTCTAAAAATAATATACTTATGCACCTGCACTATAGGGTTATTGAGTCGTAATGTTCGCGTTTTGTGTTCTCCTGTATGCATGTGCATGGCCGGCAAAAATGTTTTCACAGTTGAGTAGGGGGACGGAATGCATCCGTCGCAGATCTCTCTCCGATTTCGTTTCATGAATATTCACAAAGAGAGCGGATGCTGACATCCGATAAATCAAGGGGGGACCACTCCATACCGCGACAGCCTCGGATCTGGTGTATTGCTCGTGACTTTCGACTTGATATACTGTATACCCGATATATCGTTTATATTTGCTATATCATTCATACTTGTTATATCATTTATACTTGATATATCATTTATACTTGATATATCATTTATACTTATACTGATATATCAGTTACATTTGATGTCATTTAAATGGTTAACTTTGGATCATTGCAAAAATATCATAATTCTATTTTTTTACGTTTTTTTAAAGTAAAAAATACCTATAAATACAGAATAAACAAAAATTTAAAAATCAAGAATTTACATCGCCGCCATCGGCCTGTCACTAAGAGCAGAATAATACAGATCGCTTTCCCCGATAGACCCGAAACGAAATTCACTCCTTACCTATGTGGGAATTAATCAGAGCCGCCGGCAGGGACGTTAGAGTGTAAGAGAGACGTAACTGCTTTATCGCTTTTTGCTCGGATTGGCTGATGCGCTGATGTTACCCCGCAGATTTATTAAAATAAATTGAAAGCACGCTCATCGTCGGTTATATTCTATGGAACTCAGATAAGTGTAAGTGATCGCGTGTTGCTGCTGCTCTGCAGCTACACTCTGTTGGCTGTTAGCGGTGAGAACCGGCCAGCGTCTCATTTCCTGCCTCTCTCTCATCCCTTATCCCGCCGCCGCCACCGTCCCCGCGCCCCCGGAGCCCCCAGAGCCTCCAGAGGCATCCCAGTTGCTGTCCTGCATCCCTGAAGTCGCCTCTACCCCTCAGCCCCTTGCAGCCCTCCATAGACCCCCTACTGCCCCTCACAAACCCTCGTAGCCCTTCACACCCCTTAAACGCCCATGCCTCGCACTTAACACCTCCAAAACACCCCTTCGGAGATGAGCTAACAACATAATATGAAATAGAGAAATAGTTGTAACTCTTTATGTGGCTGTCGTCATCCGTGGTTGAAGGGGTAGTCCGCAAGTAAATTGTTATTTTGGTTTATTACTTTTTGTATATTTTTAGATACAGGGCTTAACGTGTGGTTACGTTCTGTATTGACTAACTAATCATTATATTTAAACATAATGATTTTTAAAGTAATATACTGCACTTGTAGTTCTGGAGTGACGGAATCTCGCTAGATTCAGATCTTAGTACTTTTTCTAGAACTGCACTGTTACTGCTTACTTTAACTTACTGTAGGTTACTGCTAAATGCTCTAACTTACTGTCTGACGTACTCTTACTGATGAAGTTAAATCTAAAAGGAGTTTATATACCCTAAGAAACATGATTTCAGTCAAAAGAAGCGACGACTACTGCGCAACTATTCTGGAACTAATTTTATTTAGATAGGGATGCTACCTGTTTAACAGCGGTACGCAAGGGCTTTTCCCTATCGTTACCTTTTATCGCTATTGTAGGCTATAGTACCCTTTGCGTGACATGTTGCCTATAGTGCTTTTGTGCCTCTTGTCATCAATACATCTATCGTTACAATGCAATGGTTGCCTACTGTGCCTTTTACTGTTGTTTAATATTCCAGTAGTATCTATTACATGTATTAAATTTAATACCAGGAACAATTAGTCCAGTCAATAGAGATCGAAAAAGGTAGGAGACCCAGACAAAGGGTCGGGTAGTTGTGGATTTTTTATATGTTGTTTAGGATGGTTCTTTATTGAGAAATTCGAATTTTCCACAAAAATTTTTCCCCGCGGGCGCCGTCATCTTGGAAAAAACGTTCGATTTTCGACACTTTTTTCAGTTTTTTGCCTATAACTTCTTTCCGATGCATTTTCTGGCTATAAAATCCAATACAAAGTTATGGAGGACAAAATTGTCTACAAAATTCATATACAAAGTTTTTTTGTAGGACCTATAGTAACGGATCTACAGCGCGCGGCGCCCTAGAAATTGCGTAAATTTTATATTTTTGCTAAATTGTAAGTTCCTTCACATTTCACGACGCTATAGTTCGGTTACACTATAATTTTTCGCATAACTCCCCACCCCGTACATATTATAGATAATTTAATATCGTTAAAAATTGGGTTAGGTGGTAGAGCAGTTCTTGTGGTCCTTGTGGTTATCAGACTGAACCTCGCCCTTTGGGCAATACTTCTTTTTTAAGTTGTAATTAGTTTCTTGGACCCAAAAGCATTAAGTGACGTTTTAATTCTTGGGTGTAGGGTCCTTATGATTAAAACAACTAACTGGAGTTGTGCATGAATATATTGAGCAGAGTCGCTTCCTCAGAGGAGAATTATTTTGACATTGTGTAATAATATGAAAATTAATCAATAGCTTTGAATCCTGGAGTGAATATGTCTTATCTTGTCTAGTACATCTTATAAGCACACCATATTTTTTGCTAATAATAATAAATAAAAAAGGATCATTCGATACATAACAGCTAAATCCGATGAAAAATAATGTAATCGTGCATCTTCAAGCATAAGTAAAAATATGATTTTTTTTAAATTTTCTTTTCTGGGTTACTGTAGCCTTCAATTAAAATTCTCTAATTAATTATTAATTTATTTGCTGACGTTTCGTTTTTTGTTATGCAGGCTTCTTCTGAGTGTCCCCAAACAATACATGATCAGTTTTCACTTTATCGTCTAAAATTTTTTAATATTATTAAGATCACAAACATTTTAAAATTATTAAATTCACCTTCTCTACTATGTACACTCGGAGAAAAATTAAATGTCCCTTTTTTGTTGGCCGCGCATATAGTTGTTCTATTTTAGTCTGCATTAGTACCTTGTTGTATTTATGGATCAGACTGCGACCCTTCAGTACAATCGATATGCGCGGCCAACAAAAAACGGACATTTCATTTTTCTCCTAGTGTACATAGGCATCAAAAATAGGCTTTTGTACTTTTAGAGTCAAATGGGAAGGTATATCCCTAAATTTCGATGCATGAGACTGTCAAAGAGTAGTCGTGCCACGTGTCACCACATAAGTGTGAATAAAACATTTTTTCGTTTATTTACTAATATACTTACAGCCACTCCTCATCACGGTTGGTCAATCAAAATGTGATATATGAATTTTATACGATATTAAATTCTCTATAACATGTTTGGCGAGGGGGGTTATGCCAACAAATATAGTGTAGCCGAACTATAGCGTCGTGAAACGTGCAGAAACGTAAAATTTAGCAAAAATTTAAAATTTATCCATTTTTTTAGGGCGCCGTAGCCCCGTTACTATTGTTCGTACAAAAAAAAATTTATATGAATTTTGTAGAAAATTTAGTCCTCTATAACTTTGTATCGGATCTTATAGCCAGAAAATGCACCGGAAAGAAGTTATAGGAGAAAAACTAAAAAAAGTACCGAAAATCGACCGTTTTTCCAAGATGGCGGCGTGCGCGGACGAAAAATGTTTGTGGAAAATTCGAAATATTCAATAAACAACCATCCCAAACAACATATAAAAAAATCACAACTACCCGACCCTTTGTCTGGGTCCCCACCTTTATTGACTAGACTAAATTCCAATTATACATATATGCACGTGCAATGGCAGGGAATATTGATAATAAATATATAAATATAGATATTCTATCTTCCTTGATCAGTAATGTGTGTACCTAATGGATATGTACCAAAATCTATAGCGATGATTTTTAAATCTTGATTTTATTTTGTTGATTTCGAAAAACACCTGTTTGAATCAACGAGTTGATTTTAATGTTTGTTTCTGCCTTGATTTTTGTTGGTACAAATACAATATTGTTGCACTTACCTATGTAATGTAATGTTAAATTGCATATCTTCGAATTTTGCGTCCAATTAGAGTCCAGAGCCCAGTATCCTGTGAACAAAAAAAAGTTTTGTGAGAAAAATAAATGACTGTAAACTTCACATACCTAAAATTTTTTTTAATCACAAGGTTTTAAACCTGTAGAAATAATAATAACATCCTGTACAAGTTACAAATTAAATATCTACATTGCGTTTTTTTAGTAAGAAAACGATTGTATATTTTGTTGTGATTTGTTTAAGGGTTATTGAGATATGTATAATTATTGTTCCAATTAAGATTAATGAAAGTGTCCAGTGACACGCAGTGAAAAAGAAACCAGAAAGGCTCTACTTTATCGATAGGCTAATGTGTCAAATGGTAAGTATACATACTTGCAATTGAAAATGCTCGTTATAGAAAAAACTAAATATTGTTTCAATTGTTGAGATAACACAATTAAGAGTAAAATTTGACTTGTCGGCGTAATGTTTACACTTTCCCGTGGAATTCTTCCCGTATCCACACATACAGCGAAGCAACCTGCAGAGTCAAAGCGAGCAAAGGCAGGAGAGCGAGGACGAGCCGGAGATATGATTTGATAGGATACAAGGACGGCAGGAATTTAATCTGTGCGGCGTTAATGGTATAAATTATTCAAATTGATAAGCAAATAGGTAAAACTCATTCCATAATCTGGAGAGAGAGCCTTCTTGGGAACTCATTTTTTCCGATACTTTTAACAAAATGGTCTCTCCCGATAAACGCCGGACTTGTAATTATTGTAATATGGTGCCGCTCAGATAGGGCACCTCTCATTGGTATTAAATAAGAGCTGGACTTTTAACGTTTTATTTGGGGAACTCGAATGCTTTATAATAATTTATATATATTGTATTATGTAGATTCTCAAGATTTATATATATTGTATTATGTAGATTCTCAAGATTTCAATTGCAACCTTTAGATTGATACTATCACTGTGTACCCACATTAATCTCAGATGATATAATCTAACACAGAATACGTAGCAAGACGATGCGGTGCGGTGTTAGGAATTATATTTACAAGAAGAGATATCGGTCATCTCAGTCTCGCCGTTTTGATAGCGAGCAGGGTATAATTGGTAAGAGGCGATTGCGTTATTGAAACCCAGCGGTAGTCTTTTTGTCTAGATCGGGTGTCTAAATTGAATTTTTGTTAGCACGGGGTCTCCCGCTGGGCCCTATCTCGCTATTTTGCCGCGGTCTCGCTGCGCTCTTGTTCTTCGATGCCTCCTTTCCTTTGACGCCTTCTTTTCCTTTGATGCCACCTTGAACACCTTTTAGCGTCACTGTTATCTGCTCGCATCTAAAGCGCCCGAAACGACCGAGAACTATTACAAAATATATCTGTTTCTATACCTACACATAAAGAGTTAAAAGTTTTCATTAAGAAAAGTAAAAGGTCGTTTAGTTTTAAATTTGATGCACTATTAAAAATTGAAACAATTGTGAAATAAAATTGAGAAACATAAAATAAAACAGAAAAATTTAAAATAAAGTAGAAAAAAGTAATATCTGAAACGCATAGTTTAAAGTGTAAACCATTGGCTGATAACTTAGATTTAACGTTTTATTTTGTTCGCAGGCGAAAGTATAGAGAAAATCCCCCCTCCTCCAGCGTCCATTGAGTTCGGCGCCAGGGAAGAAGGCGGTGAGATCGTTGCTCGAAAAGGTGAGTTTTTAATAATAATTGTAATCAATTGTTGAATAATCAATTCTTTGTTATAATCAATTCTTTGTTATAATCAATTCTTTGATAATCAATGCTTAGATAATCAGTTCTTTAAAAGTACGGATTAATAAATAAGTAAAAATCAATTTTAATAAATAAAAACCTAAACTTAAGTTTAAATAAATATCTAAAAGTAACTATTAATAAATAGCTAAAAGCACGTTTTAATAAATAACCGAAAGTAATTTTAATAAATAAGAAGTGTAAATTTCCTGCAAGCTATTCACACCAAATTAGACCCGACAAGATTGCAATAAACTCGAAGAGGATAGGGCAAAAGTAGGTTCGCGTTAAATAGAACGGTTGTCTTCGTACGTAACCGCCGAGCGACGTTGCTGGTGGCGTGCCGGTGGTACCAGCAGCATTTCGCAGAGATAAGACCCTTATCGCGCCGTGTATATCGGGCCTTAGCAAAGAAGGGGATACTGATTACCGTCCCCTAGTTCTGCAGATAGCCCCGATGACCCAAACAGCAATGAAGTGGCGAAAAGGCTGCTGCTGACCAGCCCTTATGCCTTTACACCCATATACTGTACATACATATACAAGTATATATATATATGGCTTTTGGTTTTTACTTTACGTTATGTATAAAGCAAACTCCCTCTTAACCGCGTATCTCGGGACCGGAGGCCCAGCGGATAAACGAAACGCCGAATAAAACGAAACTTAAAGATAAATAAGGAAAACAAACGTTTATTGTACTTTCGTAGTTACAATACATGTAAATGAGAGATTTTGCTTTGGGAAAAAGTTCTGCTAATAAAAATATTCTTACTTCGTTTAATCTTTTAAAAAACAAGCGCAAAATGCGCGAGACGGCGAATCCGGAATCCCAATGATTTGAAAACAAAGTTATTAGGCGTCCTAATAGTTTGGAAAATATTTTTATTATACGTTCTATTGATTCAGAAAATTAGTGTTATTCATAAAATTGAGAACTTTTAAGTAAACTTGTATTTAATAATCGTTAATTGTGATCCTTCATCTTGGGTACATTCAACTGAATGTTAAACGCCCCAGTTAAGTGTATTAAAAAAGGAGCGCCGAAGGCGCGAGGCGGTATGCGAGCGAAGCAGAATAATGTGGTACAACCGAATGAATGAAATAATATTTTTACGACCCTTTCTAATAATTTGGAAATTTGGTTATTTATATATTCTAATAATTAGGAAAGTTGTGACAACACATAAAAGTGAATGTTTTATAATCTAAACTTTAAAACTGGTTGTTGTAATAGAACAATTTAAGAAGCTTTGATAAAACCTGTATGTATACCTGTAACCTATAGGCTATAGGTATACCTACATACAAAGGTATATGAAATTGAAGAGGGAAAAATCGGATCATATATGCGCTGGATAGGCGATACCGTGGTAGAAGGCCTGGAAGCACATGGAAGTAGGCAGTCCTCTGGCGGAATAAATTAGAATTTATTATTTTCGATACGGCTTTATCGTAGCACCTACTGTTAAATTATACATGCAATTACTGGACTTATTACTACTGATTATATTCATGCCCGACCTTGGGCCGATAAAAAGATCTTATTTATATTAATTTGCATTTATAAATATTCCTCCATTTCGATCTTATCTTTGCCTTCGCCGTTGCTGTTTGATTAGCGAATTGTTTCACTTTTTACTGCCCACCCTGTTTATGTTGTCGTGCATAGTACCGGGTGTTATCGGGCTTGATCTGGCTCTCTACATCACGTATAGCTGGGATAAGAAGTCGCAAAAAATTCAAATTGTTAATGCGATTTACCTTAAAGGTAAATAATTTGTTTTTAGATGATTAGTTTCTTTAAGAGGGATTAAAAAGAAAATAATATATATGGAGTATTATGTAGAAAATATTGTAGCTACATGTAGAGAATTTTATACAGAAAATGTTATACTATAGAGAATTTTATATAGAAAATATTTTATATAAAATGTTACTTTAGCCGATAAAATTTTTCTCTGGGTTGTTGGGTCTGTATTCCAGAAGGTCCGATAGGGGACGTGTCGTGTGTCACCGCAAGACGGCGGCACCTTCGCGGCCGGGCAAAAATCAAACAGGCGATGAAGCGTGAGGTGCCAGCGGAGTTATCTTTCTACAACAGCAAACATTCGTCGAGTTGAGTTGAGTCGAGCCGAGTCGAGTTGAGCAAGTTCCGATTCCGGACCGAATTAATCTAGATGTCTGATGAAATGCGGGCCATCACGCCTCGTGCACTTGAAGAGGCCCTATCTCTTCGCCCGCCCCTGTAGCATTCGGCGACCTGGCCCTCGATAAGGCCGGCCGCCCGGCGGAATCATCGCATCATTGATGATTACCGAATTGTGAACAAGATTAATTTCAAGTAGGCGAAGACGTCGACGCCGCAGACGCCACTGCCCCCTGGCGTTGACGCCTCAGACTTGGACGCCTCAGACTTTAATGCTCCAGAATTTGATGGCACAGAATTTGGTGCTCCACATTTTCATTCGTCAGATTTTAGTGATCAAAACTTTCATGTCTTAGACTTTTATGATTTAAAATTTCATATTCTAGAATTTCACACTCTAAACTTTTATATTCTAGACTCTCGTACTCTAGAGCAGCATACTCTAGAACCTGCTCTAGAGTCCAGACTTTCATTCTTCAGTTTTTGAGACTTCTGTGACTAAGATTAAAAATCCTCTGATAAAAAATCATAAATGTGTTCTAAAAAATGATATTTCATCTCAATCACGAAAAAGAGAAACAATTTAAAATATTTATCTTGGCATCTGAGGAAATGGAAAAATGAAGAAGCAACTATCTAATTGATCAACTTACCAACTAAAATGAAGTCTACAGTGAAACCTCGGTAATTCATTCTCGCAAGTTTCGTTTTCCCGCATACATCGTCTTTTATCAATGGTCCCAATATATGCCTATGTAATCAATGTAATTAAAAACCGCATTTATCGCATGTCTCTTTATGTTTTACCGCATAATTTGTCATCATTAAAAAGGAATTATCTTGTCTATATTCATTAAGATGTCGAAAACGAGTTTATTCAACAGAACCCACCTTGAAGTTTTCTTTAATAAATAAACATTAAATGTATACACTTTTTAAGGATTAAGTTCGGAAAAACGTTATTAGCGGTCGAAATCAGTCATCTTCGTTGTTATAAACTTATTGATAACACAGTCAGACGGAATTTCGACTTCGACAACCAACCGGTACGATTTAGGATACCAGTTGCCAAAATTGTACCGTTCCATCGTTTTCAAATTAACGCATGTACAAACGCAATATCTATTTTCAAAATATTTTTAGTGTAGTAATATGGTAAACTGAAAACCATTCTAAAAATTGGTATAACTTGTTTTTAAAAGGGACATATCAGTTTTCCGCATTACATAAAATTTGTTAAGTGGTACGAGTATGGAAACTCTCCCCTAAATAAACCTATTTTTTAAATTATTTTACATAGTTTACGTGTGTTTTAATATAATATGATAAATAAATAAGTTTTCTTAACATATAGTTGGTTATTTCTAATTTTTTTCATATTAGGCCGCTATAATCATTTTCTCGCGATAATCGTTTTTTTAAGACTGGTCCCTACAAAAACGATAGATCGAGGTTTCACTGTAATTATTTATACGTATAAGTTCTAAGTAGACTTTACATTACGTGAATTTACAGCCTTTTTCAGTATCTATCGGTCGGTATCAGCTCTAGCACACCTGCCAGAATAAATCGCAGAGCGACATAAATTAAATTAATTAGAATTAAAAACGCGCAGGAGCCCGAGCTCGGTGCAGCAGCGCGGATCTTATCGCCTTTTTAGATAGCGAGATGAATTGCTTTATTACAATAGATATTACGTCCCATTAAATAAAATATGCAAATTGTGTGAAATAAATTTTATAATGGAAACTGTATTGCACTCCACTTATAGGCTAAGACCATTGTAAATAGACGTCGGCTTTCGACATCGCGATTCGCGTGGAAACTCCCATGTTGCGATATTTAAGAAAATGCTGCACCATGGAAATACTGTTACATCGCTCCAATTACAAGAGTGCGTACTTTTGACCCCCTCCTCGAAAGTGCGTCTTTGCCACACTCGATTTTTTACACATGCATATGCTTACTATACACGCACAGCTTGGAAATTATAAAATGTCCACTTTTTGCTTCTTGGGCGTCACATATAGGTCGGGAACGATCACACTCTATCGTATAGCCTATCCAAACAGACGTAATCGTTATTTTATTCATTTATGAAATAATTATAGATTTATTTCTAATAATACATTATGATTAACAGACAATTACACTATTTGGTAGAGAAGCAAAAAATGGACATTTCATTATTCCCAAGCTGTACATTCGCAACTTCATGTAAACTTCGCGTATTTGCAACACCCAAGCAGTTTCCCAATGCAGCAGAATGGCGCTTTACGCATGTATGTACAAAACAGCAGATTATAGATTTTTGTTTCTAATAAGGACGTGAGAAGAAAACGGGGTGGTTCACATACACACTGGCACTAAACAGTTTTATCAATCTTTATCAATCTAATAGTGTTTCGAGCGAGTTAACGTTAATATACATACAATGTCACGCAAATGCCTAGAACGGCTTTACATTGTGCGGCCGAGGCAGTGTATGTACCTTATTTTATGTATTATTATTCCATTGCTTATTAATGAGACATGGGATTGGACACGAGATTGTAGGTATACGTATATACTTAAAGGTATGTACGAACGCACACTGTTGCAGGTAAGAGACCACCTGTGATCGTCGATATCAATAATAACATTTAGTTTCATGTATTTTTATTTAATTTATTTATGAATTTGCTAATCATAAAAATATGAAGGTGTATGAAGATGAAAATGAAAATTCTGAGCGCGCACTTTTCGTGAGTACGTATCCCATCAAGCTAAGTATGTATACCTATACACAAGTCGACATTAATCGCACGTACATATCTGAAAATAAAAGTGTATAAATATTCATAAACGGCATTAGTCATTTCTAGATCGGAGATAAGGCGGCTGTGTAACACGGCGCAATGCAAAATCGTGATTTTTCTTGAAACACCGAGTCCGGGTAATAGAGTTTTAATCCGGCAATGGCAACGGCAACTATGCATAGAGCAGCGGTGATAAGACGAAATGCATTTACATGTGCATTCTATTACGTAAGCTAACACACAGAGATACAGCTAATGGTATAATTCACAAATCAGATCCTGATATGTTACCAGTTACTTCAAAGCAAACGTACATTTAAATAAATGTCGCCTTGATATGGATGACTGTACTGCAAGTACGTATAGGTGTATGTGTCTGTATGAGTTCTGCATGTGACCTGTATATATCTGTATGTGTTCTGTATGTGTGTGTTTTGCGTCTGTGTGTTTTGCGTCCGTGTCTTTTACCCCATCTCTGTTTTACTGGATGTTTGCCTTGCCATCCTTTGAAACATGTGCGCACTGGTTGCACTCTGAGTTGCACTCTTGCAGAGAGCTCGTTGCAATCTTATTTAGCACGATGTGAATTAATGCCGAGATTGCGGCCATCCAACTTATTGTGGGAAGGAAACGACATTTATACATCCATTTACACATCAACATGGGGCACAAATCTGCATACTCGGGCACACTGAATCCGAATTACTTATTAGATGAATTTATGGGGATCGTACGAAATACCGATACAACGAAATATCAATAGTGCAAATGATGACGATACGGTTACAAATGGTTACATTACGTTTACAAATGGTTACACTATGTTTACAAATGGTTACATTACTTTTACAAATGGTTACGGTACAGTTACCAATGGTTACGATACAGTTACCAATAGTTATAATACGGTTACCAATAGTTATAATACGGTTACGAAAATGCGACACATGTGCTCAGTGCATTAACATCTCGCTGATGAGATGAAGAACCGAAACGTCAAGATTGTCGCCTTGATTACGTGCTATTTGAATTCAACGCGAACTAGCGGCTGGATAATAAAACAGGAATAAGGAATATAGAATAAGAAATACGGCACAAGGATAAGAAATACGGCACAAGGAATAACAATAATAAGGAACCAGAAATATTCTGTCAATATTATGATGGCTTAATTTCTAACCGAGCGATAAATTGTCATTTGTGCGATGTTCGATGAACGCACATTTCCCTAATGGTGTCGTCTTTACAGTTCCTATTGGAATAAATTTGAATATGTTTCGTTACTAAATGAAAAGTGAATATTTAAACAAAAATATTTAAATATAAATTAGATTAAATAAAACTGTAATACTTATATATATAAAAATATAATAATAATAATATAGAATAGTCGGCAGCGCCGCAAATGAGACGGACTAAAAGCACCATCGGTGATAAGAGGATAAGAGCTGAAAATTGACCGTCTGGTGTGCGATAAGAGAATTCCTGAAGCAATTAAAGCGGAGATAGTTGGAAGCGTATCTCTGGCGTTCAGTCAATGTCAGAGGGGCATCTCGTCTTCAGCCGCCTCCTCACAAAACGCCGGCAAGCAAATGATCGGCTTGCTAATCGCACTTGTATTGCATTAACGCGATAGCGATATAATGACGATTGGTTTAATAATGTGCGTGTACAAAATAATAGGGGTAACATCAATATCAAACGTAAAAAATATCGTATGTATAGCCTGAATGAATAGTTTTCACTTAAAGAAAGATTACACATCAAAGGAAAAAGTTGTTAATCATTGTATGTAGTTATTAACCAATTTTCATGCGCTGTTAAGTCTGTCACATGATAATGTTTCCTTAGATACCCATTTAATTCAATAATATTTTTGCCATTCGAATTCGCAAGTATGCTGTGCAACAATGAATCAGAAATGTCATTAGTATTTATGTCAATATTATTACATTTTCATCAGACTTACCATTCTATAGAGTTAAAAGAGTATACTCTTAAACCTACTTACCTCGAAGACTTTTGGACGAACTTGCGTCTTCTTGTGAAATTGAAACTGCCATCCTCATCACTGCGTCTCCTGCGTGAAAAGCAGTCAAACTCGTAGCTTTTCTTCGATCTACTCATCTACGTCACGTTCTTTGGGGTTACAATCTGAAATAAAAGAAGACCCTAAATTTTTGGCGAACGAAGTTAGTACCTCGTCTGGTAGTTGAAAAAATATGTTGGTAATATCTTAAATTGCATTAAGGCTAGTGCTAATAGACTGCTTATGTTTTGCGTTGTAAGTACTTTTGTCATTTGTTTCTATGGACTCTATTGAAGGTCTACGTCTAGTAGAGTCGTTTTTACAATGTTCAAATTAGGCTATTTCACCGATAAATGGTATGAGACCTTAGGTGGAGTTTGTTTTCTTTATTATTAAGACAATAAAAGTTTGAAAATTACCTAGTTGAGGACCTCTTTTAAGATCCCATAGATTTTGCTGGTCAAGTAGCGCTCCTTGAGGTTTGTAATAAAAATACACACTAAGGGTTATAAAGGCGCTAAGGATTTGAAGATAATAATGCTCCTAATGCTTTTAATACCCTTAGCACTCTTACAAACCACAATGTTAATAAAAATCTCTCCGAAAGAAAAACCACAGCGTTACGTTTATTCAATAAAAAATGCAATTATTCATATTATTTGGTTTATTAGATCAATGTTTAAAAAATAAATGGTATGTAAAATCACCTTATTTAATAGATAAAATCCCTATTCTGTATGTCTGTGCCTCTGTCCATAAGAAACACTACTAGGGACACGTGCACAAAAACTTAACTAAAAGATCAACGGAGCTGAAAGTTAGGTTAGTTAAACATGTCATTTGTGACAGTGTCAAAATGAAGGAATTAAACAGTATTTGATGATGCTTCGGGTTGCCTAATTTTAAAAACATTTATTCAAGTCTCTTATTATGTCATTTTTTCCTTTTCTATTCAGAATTTATTAATTTTTGTAAATTCAATAAAACACTTTTCAATAATTTTACAATGTAAATTAATGTTTTTCTGATATAAACAGTAGTAACCCGTTAACATTTTTACTGTAAGAAATATGTACCTAATGGAAAATTATAGGAGGTTCCCGAACAAACCTACACTGGGAGAAATATACTGTCTTTTCAACCAGAATTACGAATCTATTACTCATATTTCGCGTTAAAAAATGTGACAAGACTTCTGTTGCTATATCAGATTGTAAGATTCAATCTATATAATTTATTGTTAAAATATTGGAAAGTCGATTTAATATTTCACTTCTATATTATACTTTGTTGTTATGATTACTGTTTTTTTAAGGGATGTACTGTAAATGAAACAGGAAAATAGTGGTAGATTAACAATCACGTCATGCAAATTTTAAGTTATGCTACCAACAATCTCTTCTTGTTGATCTGTAAGTATGAATCTACGCATCTGGCAGTACATCCTGACACTTGTATGACGTCACAGTTTTATCATGCTACTGTCATGATAATTTATAAGTAAACAATGATATTAAAACATTAAATAAATTAGCAGTTACAGTACGAATAATTTAACAGTACAAAATGTAACAATTTCAGTTTGAGTTTAGATCACACTTCATTAGATTGTTAATATTACTGTACGAATACAAACAAAACAAAAATACGAGTCATTAGATTGCCATTTTCACATACTTTAAAAATTCCATTTTTCTCTGTGTACAAATCGGGGGTTAGCGATGTCGCCAACTGTACCAAAAAATACGTAATACGGATGAATATGTAGATCTGCATTTTTAATGGAATAAACCTAAAATACCCAAGAAAATTAAGTGAATAGTAGGTACAACACACAAAGAAATAGATATTTTTAAAATAAAAAAAATTGTTTTGAAATTAAAAAGTAGGTTTTTGATTAAGATTAAAAACTTTTATATTTAACTTAAATACAATATCATATATTTAAATGAAAATACATTTGAAAATATCAAATGCAACTTTTCCTTAATATTAAAGGATGTACTTTTAAGTTGAAAATAAAAGCCATTTAAAGCAAACGTAATGTGTTCAAATACAAAATACAAATTTTTAACAGCGTTTTAAACGTAGTTTGGGCTTTCCGCACACAGAGGACACCACTTGGCGCTAGATTCGCGTGGCTTATCGGATTCATTTG
>JAWQRP010000873.1:0-22940 GCA_033557875.1 Quadriops clusia
CCATCAAGCGGGAAATAATAACTCATAGGTGTCTAGGTAATAATGTACGATATTACAGTTTAGTTTTAAGTCAAAAGTAGGCATGTAAAGTGCGTATTACATACGCTCGGGAGAAAATAACTATTATTGCAAGACATGGTTGGTGGTTTGACAAATGCTTGTTTCTAAAAATACCATACATTGGACAAACTATCATGATTATAGTTTTGCTATTGTCGATATTTTTTGAATGGATTAATAAAAATTATAATATTGTACTGTTTGGAATTGCAAGTATTAAAGCTGTAATGTTTTATTTTGCTATTCATTATTAATTTAACTTTTTATCAATAAATTATTTTTGTTATATTAAAAAAATTTCTTTGTCATCGGAGCACTTTCCTTTGGTTTTTTTGCAGCTTTGGTAGCTAAACTTCTAGTATTATAGGAACTGATTAATTTTGAATCATGACAGAATGAGTTAAAAGTGACACTTTTAATTGTAAAGATCGCCGCTAATAAAACGAGTAATAAGAGAATAAAAATAATTATATTTTAACACTCACCTGCATTTGGTTCAGCAAATTCATAAATGAATTTGGTTGCTGTTGCATAAATTGAATGTCAGGATTATTCATCTGGAATGTGACACACAAAATAAGTATTGTAACAAAAGCTGAAATAAATAAATTAATAAATTCTAAATAAACAAGTGCAAAATCAATATGTTCCAAATAAGAGTCCAACATTAAATAAGAAACAAAAAAAAGCAAAAAAAATATAAACCAAATAAATATAAGTAATTGATTTGATAAGTAACTTTACCGATGATTGGGACATAAGTTGTTGCGTAAATAAATCCCTCTGCTGTATAGGATTCAAGCTGGCCCACGGTTCACCCTGACCGTACCTCTCACTAGTTTGTCGTAAAGCAAATTGTGATTGTTGAGCTTGCATGAATTGCAGTTGCTGGAGCATGTCTTGCTCTGGGGGCTTGTGCACTTCTGGCTTGGCTAAGGGAAAGCGCATGTGGGACTGGAAAGGATTGCTACCTGTTGCGGCCATCAAATCGCCTAACATATAGAATCTATCATCACATTGGCGTTTTACTAATAAAGCAGGCAAGAAGTAACCAGCTTTTAACCACTCCGTCATCTCTGTTGAACTAAAGGGACCCTGCAGATCACCCTGAAACATGCAAAAGCTAAATGTTAGTTACGTTCATACAATTTAACTAAAATAAACAGCAATGAACAAATTAATAACGTCCCGAATTAATAACATTATATATAAAAATAGTTATAACTTACTTGAGGGTCTTGATAATACCATTTGTCTTGCATAGGAGGAACCGATAAATTAGGCGGTGGTTGCACAGGCCCTGAGCCTCCTAAAGCTGGTAAACTACTACTACTAGGCTGAGTCGTCGATTTCGTCGATTCGTCTACCAATTTTATAACCAAATCTTCGGTGTATCGGTCAAACTCGTCAACCACTCTACAATTAAAAATTGAGTGAGCACTTGCAAAAAATGCTTTTCAACATAAGTTACTTATTGTGAACTCCAGGATCATGTGCCAAGCCGTTAACGCTAAGAGAATTTTGTTTCTGAGGCGGGGAAACATTCACCAATATGTTATCTTGATTGTGGGAATTGTGTTGCTGCGGGGGGCTCGAGTTCTTCTTGATTTCCAATTCTTCGTTAGTTCCATTCCTTGTATTACTCATTTTATCTTTATCCTTATCTTCATATTTATCAACCTTTCACAGAAAAATAAATCTATTATTTAACATAATATAAATTAAATAATAATCTTCCTCATTGAAATAACTACTTGTAATAAATTTGTTATTAAAAAATTAATATGTTCACAAGTAATAAATAACTTGTGTTGCACAAACCTCTTTTTTGTCTATCATGTCCGGAGATTTTGAAAGTGAAATAGCTGATTGTGATGAAGCTAAAACTGGTGGATGACTTTTATACGTGATGTTGTGATGTGACACAGACTTTTGCAGTGGAGTCTCTCGTTTGTTTGCCACGAACCCTCCTTTATTTTCCTGTAAAACCAAAAACGGTTCGATGTAAGTGCCTGGCCAGCTGTTATCGGTAAAGTGGCCGAGACACTCACATGTAAGTGTTCCTCGTCAGAACCATGAAAAGCTCCACTTGCATCGAACGTTCCCCCACCCTCGCTAAGGTGTTCCGTAGCCCATTCCGGCAAATGGTCATCATCCCATATACGCCTTTGGGTATTAACCCTCGGCCCGCCGTCGGCGTGCCAGTTGTGGCCGCGATCCCCCCTGTCGTCCCCTGAGTCATCTCTCCAACTAGTGCTTCTACCTGCTTGATAGTATGAAAACTCGTTTATATTTACCTCTCTATTATTTTAGGCTATATAAAGTAGGCCCTCAACATTCACGAGAATTCCGTTTCAAATTTTGGTTGGGAATGTCAAATCTATCCGTTTTAACCTTAGAACAAAATCAACAAACTTTTATAGGTTAGAGAAAGAAAAGGTTCACGAATATTAAAAGCGTGAGTGGTAAATATGCGAATGTTGAGGGTCTGCTGTATTGTTATTATTATTTATATACATTTTAATATTATTCTAATTATTTGTATATTACCATGATCATTATATTTATGATATTGTTATTATTTTTCTTGTTACTGATATTATTATTTTGTTGTTATTGTTATTATTATTTTTTTAAAGTTTATTTCTTCCGTATTTTAGTAATTAACCCTTTCACCTCACGATTAATTGAATTTGTTTTAGAATATTTATACCATTTATTTTTGTAGTCGTGTGCAATACAATAAAACCATAAAAAGTATTGCTTCTTTGTCAAATCTTTGCTGTCTCTTTGAAGATCAAAGAACACTCTGTTTTGTGTGACATGTTTATTTTATACCCAGTATTCTAAGAAACTTGATAACAAGGAGCTAGAGCAGAGTATTTCTGTGCAACTAAGTTTCCCCATATTCAGGTTGAAGTATGAATAAAGTATATAGTATTTTAAAAAATTTCAATGTGAACTTTTAATTTGAAAAATAATCGAAATTGATGAGTTGAACTCGTTAAATGAGGTTAAAGGGTTAATATACAATATACATTTTAACATTGTTATAATTATTCTTTATATTACTATGATCATTATGTTATTATTTATTAGTGTTATTGTTATTATTATTTTTTATGCTATTGTTATAATTATTCTTTTTTTCATGTTATTGTTATAATTATTAATATCATTATTTTAATACTGTCATTATTATTATGTGTTGTATTATGGTAATATTGTTAACGTACCCCATTTTTCATTAGGACCCCGATTTTGAGTGGTGTTTCTCCAGCCTTCTCCGTCATCGTCTCTACTCCTTCTCCAGTTGTCTACAGATGCAGAACGATTGTTATGATTATTATATTCTTTTCTAGGGCTCCATTCAGATTGCTCACCGTTTCCCCAGCCACCGCCGGTCTCAAACCCTCCCGTTCTCCCGAAGGTGGGGTAAGCGCCACGTCCTCTTGCCCCCCTTCCTCTCTCCAACGACCCCCCTCTGCCACGAGGCACGCCCCCAATTGGAGGGGCTCTAACGGACCAAGGCCTCTGGAGCAAGAAATTAAATTTTTGAACAAAAACAATTTTAATATAATAATTTTGTAGACAAAAAAAATTGTAATAAAAAATAATCAAAAAAAATTGTAACAGAAAATTATCAAAAAGAAATGTAACAAAAAATTATCAAAAAAAAATTGTAACAAAAAATTATCAAAAAAAAAATTGTAACAAAAAATTATCAAAAAAAATTGTAACAAAAAATTAACAAAAAAAATTGTAACAAAAAATTATCAAAAAAAATTGTAACAAAAAATTATCAAAAAAAATTGTAACAAAAAATTATCAAAAAAAATTGTAACAAAAAATTATCAAAAAAAAATAATCAAAAAATATTTGAAAAAAATTAGCAGAAAAAAATTATCAAGAAAGAATTATCAACCAATAATTGTCTGTACTAAACGCGTAAGTGCTACAAATTTTATCGGTAAATTTACAACTGCCTGTTGTTTAGGAATGAAGAAGAGTGAGTTTGTACTGAAAAATCAACAAGCCAAGCCTATAAAAGCGAATAAAAGAAGAAGAGTAACTAGGAGATAGCAGTGAATTTACCCAAATAATTAGTAGCATGAAGGCGATTCAGCAAGATTATTTTGCATCTCCAGTATATAGGTACATAATAAATTTAATTTATTTTATTAAATACACCTACATACAAATAAATATCGCCAGATCATTTCATTTAGAAGTTTCTTTTTTGACATTTAAATTTTTTGAAGCACCATAAACCAGAAGTTGCCAAGAGGAGAAATCAACATGGTGTTTTATCAGTGTAATCACAGATAATTGTTCATTAGCTAACCAATCAGAGGCTTGATTGCGAGAGATGCAAAATAATCAAGAAAAAAGTTATTCACAGAAAAAAATTTAAAAAAAATTGTCTAGAAAATAATTGTTTCAAAAAAAATTGTCTAGAAAATAATTGTCTAGAAAATAATTGTTTAAAAAATAATTGTCTAGAAAATAATTGTTTAAAAAATAATTGTCTAGAAAATAATTGTTTAAAAAATAATTGTCTAAAAAATAATTGTTTAAAAAATAGTTGTCTAGAAAATAATTGTTTAAAAAATAATTGTCTAGAAAATAACCGTCTAGAAATTAATTGTCTAGAAAAAAATTATTAATACAAAAAATTTATCAACACAAAAAAATCGACAAAGCAGTAAGTACGATTAGACCTGAAAATATTCTTGACCAATTACTATTCATTTCTCTCTCTCTTTCAGTTGACGCCTTATCAGTTATATAACAGTTTTCTGTTGTTTTGATAACTGTTGAGTTAAAAAATAAGTCATCTGTATTAATGGAATTTCCCCAGCTATGGTAAGTTTGCTTTTCTATGTCACTAGTTTTAATGTAATTGCTTGCAAAAAAATGTTTTTAAAGTGTGCCTATAAATGAAGATATGACACAAAAGGCATAAGTATCGAAGATAGGTGCTGATTCTTATAAAAAAATTACACTGAAGAACTTTCAATTTTGTACTTCTTTTAATGGATTTTAAAGGTTCCTACAAAGTTCCTAAATATTTGTTGTTGGCCTAATTGTATGTGAACAAATCTTTAATGTTAGACCTTCAGCGTTTTTTTTTTATTTTAGATTTTTAACGTATTTTTAATTTTAGACTTTCAGCATTTTTTCTATTTTAGACATTCAGCATTTTTTAATTTTAAGCTATCGGCATTTTTTAATTTTAAGCTATCGGCATTTTTTAATTTTAAGCTATCAGCGTTTTTTAATTTGATTAATAAGAATCAATATGATTACTCAGCATTTTTAATATGGCACTAGTAGTGTCATCTGTGCTAGAGGAGTTCTGACCAAGAATATGTTCTAAATGTGGAGAAAAAAAATATGTAGTCCAGTCTAAAAATGGTTGATTGTGCCGTGATCTCATTGTTTCAAGATCGCAACAATATTTTAAAAGTGTTTCAAGATCGCAACGATATTTTAAAAGTATTTCAAGTACTATTAGTATTATTATATTCTTGTGATATCAATTTGGCTAGCATTGTTCCTCAAATCAATTAAGTAAAATTAATATTTTATGGTGTGACTAATATACTGATAGAGGAGGATTACGTCTTTATTACTGCAGATAGAGGTACTATATTAAATAGAAAAGTATAAAGGCATTAGTAGAGGTATCTTATTTCTGCATTTTATTTTTTAAATATGTTTGGTCTCCTAAAAATATTATATTAATATTATTATATTAATATTATCATATTAATATTATTATATTAATATTATCATATTAATATTATTATATTAATATTATTAAATTAATATTATCATATTAATATTATTATATTAATATTATTTTATTAATATTATTATTTATAACTAGTAGATGCGTAAGAGGCATCAAAAGGACTTTTTAAATGGCACCTCCAACATTTGCATTTTTTTCCTACCCTACTTTTTAAGACTTTTTTTTTAAATATTTACTGAGTTTGTCATGTATAAAATCGATATTATTTTATATCTTACTTATAAAATACTTAATAAAATCACAGTAGTTAATAAAGTTAAATATAGAAGTCATTGTGTTACAATAATTTACATTAATAAAAAAAAATGCAATAAAACAAAAAGTAATACCTCCTCTTCGCCAGGTGGTAGTAGAGCTATCGGTGACAAAACCTGCTCAGAGTAGAGTGATGGAAATTGTGTTAGCGACCCAGGGGGACGAAGATTCTTTTCGAATAGCGCCAGCATATCTTCTCTGCTGTACCTGGAAAAACAAGAAAAAGAAACATGAGGCAATTATTAAAACAAAAGTGATAATTAATATTTTTTTGTCTTAATATTTTTTGTGATTTTTTTGTCTTAATATTTTTTGTGATTTTTTTGTGATTTTTTTTGTGATTTTTTTTTGTGATTTTTTTGTGATTTTTTTGTGATTTTTTTGTGATTTTTTTTGTGATTTTTTTTGTGATTTTTTTTTGTGATTTTTTTTGTGATTTTTTTGTGATTTTTTTGTGATTTTTGTTGTGATTTTTTTGTAATTTTTTTTGTGATTTTCTTGTGATTTTTTGTGTGATTTTTTTTGTAATTTTTTTGTGATCTTTTTTTTGATATTTTTTTGGTGATTTTTTTTTACGGTATTTTTATTCCGGACTTTTTTGCGGTATTTTTTTGAGATATTATAATTTAAAATAACCCATTGTTATAGCTGTAATATGATTTCTGCAAGGTTGTGCTCGTATAATAGCTGAAATTAATACAATAATGTCGACGAATTGATTACATTAATGTTGATGAATTGAATTACACTATTATTGATGAATTGAATTACACTATTGTTGACGAATTGAATTACATTATTCTTGGCGAAATGGACTCATAAAGTTGATAAACGAACATTTGAGTGTTGGTAAATTAAATACGTTAAATTTAGCGAACTGATTACATTTACGTTGATAAAATTTGTTTACACTCCTTCCCAGAATATTAAATACACAGTGTGGCAAAAATGCATACCTAAGATAAATTGGCTTGTTTATAGGCTTTGTAACAGAAAGTTGAAATTTGTAGGCCATTGTTGGATAACTATTGATAAACCGAATAGAATGTGCTGTTGCAAATATATTGACTTGAGGTAAATAGTGTTGATGAATAAATAGAAAAATGATAAATAGGGTTGATGAATAAATAGAGGGAGTGTTAATGAATAGATAAATGATAAATGGTGTTGATTAATAAATAAATAAACGATAAATAGAGTTGATGAACTTAATGTGTTAAACTAAACGAGTTGATGAACTTAATGTGTTAAACTAAACGAGTTGAACTAAATGAGTTAAACTAAACGAGTTGAACTAAGCGAGTTGAACTAAACGAGTTGAACTAAACGAGTTGAACTAAACGAGTTGAACTAAACGAGTTGAACTAAACGAGTTGAACTAAACGAGTTGAACTAAACGAGTTGAACTAAACGAGTTGAACTAAACAAGTTGAACTAAACGAGTTGAACTAAATGAGTTGAACTAAACAAATTGATCAAAGAGTACCGAACAACTAAGTAGCACGTATAGATAAGCAAAATTAAGACAAAGGTTTAGAAAGAGATTCCAAAATAGAAAGTTATTGAATAACGCTTTTCCACAAGGGGTATTATCACAAACAAGTAAATCTTGCTTCACTTCAAACAGCACTGTAACGGATAAAGCATTAGGGTTTATCAAAAACAGGTATAGCATTAGAGTGTATCAGAAATAACTCGGTAATTATTGCTGAATTAATAAGTTGATTTTAATCCTGAAATGATGCATTCGAGTTTTACTGGTAATTCAGGCAGTTGGAACATTACGAGTGTCATTTATTATAAATAGGGAGATGAATCTCCCTGTAAAAACAATTGTTTGGTGCATTATTTATTAGTGGGTCACAGTAATGATCTTTTTTTTACGATTACGGGAACAACGTAAAATGTCTGGGGCATTAAGTATAAAATCTGATGGAATGGAACTAATTTAATTGTGTTTTAATGAACTTAGTTTTTTTGATATCTTACATTTGTAATGGTGCTCAAGAATTCGAACTTTACCAGTATTCAACTTGACGAACACTGCCGATAAGGAGTACGATAGTATTAGTATTTTCAACCTAGGCAGTAACGAGCAATCAGCGACGAGCTAATGACGGGTGGGGGGGTTTTATTTCTTATGATTTTAGTTTCATTGAAATATTGTCAATTTAATTGAAATAAGCCGAGTTTAATATAAATTAGCCAAGTTTAATTTAAATTATCCAAGTTTAATTTAAATTAGCCGAGTTTAATTTAAATTAGCCAAATTTATTTTAAATAAAGTAAAATATAGTAACATATAAAATAAAATATAGTAACATATAAAATAAAATATAGTAACTTACCGATATTCTGCTAACTGCCTTGTACCAGTACTAGCCGACCCAGATGTGTTCCCTTCGGAAGAAAGGTTGCGAAGCCACTCGGGACCAAAGTTCATGGCGTCAGTCATACTGCTCCTGAAATAAATATTACGTTTGTTATTCTAGATTTATTTACATTTGTGCCTTTTTGTTTCGAAATCAAATTAAATCTGAATGTAAGCTAATGCTGATATCGTAATAAAAATTAATCGTATGGAAGTGCTTATGTAGTTTTAAATATTTTATAGTTGGTTTTTAGGTATAGATATAGATATAAAATAAATGATTTTAGATTATGTTACTTTGTGGAAACGTAAGATAAAGGGTTTAAAGGTTCTCGGCTTAGTAACTTGGAGAATGAACGTTTATGTAACATTGAGGATAATATGATTGCCAAATTGAGGAAGCTTCGATGTAATTCGTGCACAAAAGCAGGGCAGCTGGAATGATGTTGATTTTGTTGGTTAGAGCGTTTTATTGGGCAAACAGAGAGAACAAAAGGAAGTGTGAAGGAACAACAAAGGAATCAATGGCACAGATCGTCGCGTAAAGGTAGCACCTGCTCAGGTACCTAACCTCCAAAGTTGGCCCCCAGAAGTCGGAAAGGTTGAGGAAAGTCGGCCAAATCGAGCTTTTCATTCAAAATAATGTCCAACAATAGACAAAAAGTAGATAAAATATGGACTTCCTTTTCTACCTTGGTGCGAACGTGGATGTTCCAATCGCGATTCCACCATTCACTACTATTTATAGTAACGTATACTTGAAAAACTATTATTATTTTGGGCAAACGTGTGAGGAATCGAAGGCGCCGGGGGGATTCGAAAAGGGGTCCTCAAGCGATTAAGCACTTTTTGCATGCGAAATATTGAACTTTTTCGTGACCCAAGTGACACGTTATAACTGATAAGTACCCATTTAGTTAAGTACACGGCTCGCCCTGGCCAAAATAATACCCCCAGATAAGCCCTAATCTAGATTCGTTTTTAGTTACTAACAATAAATCATCTATCTTACCTGATTTAGTAATTTACTAAAGACAATAAATTGGGATCAACAACAATGGCTGAATGTGGAATTGTAGGTTATTACGCGTGCGCAACACTGTCACAGTAGTTACTTCTCTTCGCTCGAAATTTAAATCCTGAAACTACCATTCGTCCTCTAGTCCTTGAAATCCTAACCATTCGGCAACCAAACGGTTTCTGCTCGCTTCGGGAACGAAAATTGGTCTATAAAGAATATTAAATCAAACCGTTTTACATTTTAAGTCTTGATTGTAAATCGGATTTTCAAAAACAAGCACATAGCCCGATGTACACGTATTAGAAGGGTTGCCAACCTCTGGGGGACGATCATCTCTCCGGGACGAAAAACCCAATCGCACCAAAATTCCTGGAGGGAGAGAGACGGGAGACCTGCGGTGATGTCATATGATTTATTTACACTTCCTACATTTTCTTGAATTACGCATTTCAACCGATAACGCCGCCGCAGACTGTTTGCCTTTGCATTTACGCTAAAAAACACTTTTAAATAATCAGGGATTTTTTTCTTATTACACCTTACTTTCCTAATAGCACACTTAGGGCCAGTTGCACCAACAAAAGTAATCATGAGTTAAAGTTAACCACTAGTTTGCCCATTAGTTTTATATTGAGTTAACTAGAGCTTAACTTTAACTAATGATTACTCTGTCGGTGCAACTGGCCCTTACGTTCCAATAATGCGTTATGGTTATACCAGGTACATATACATAAACATCATATACATTACATATACATATTTATTACAACTTCTCTCCACAAATTTATTTCATCTTACTAATAATAAATATTTGTATAATAATTTTGATGTAATTGTCGTCGTTTTACTGCACGTATATTGAAATAAAAAAATATTTCATTTCAAATTTGAATTCAAACGCTTCGCCATTGGCTTATATAATTGAGTTCCGCCAATCAGCGATCGCGGTCGTGTATAGCAACGACGTCGTTGACGTAAGCTTATTGTTGGATTAAACCGTTAGGTGGCGCGTGCGAAGGATTTTCAAAAGTGTCAACTAAAGGAAGTGTTGTGACGTTCATGTCAGCAGGATATTATTTTATTAGAGGATGGATTATCCACGAATATATTTCAACGATTTTATTAATTTTGAAAGACGTTTTATCGTTAGTTTTTAATATCGAAGTAAGCATGACGTACTCCCGTGGGCTTAAGACCAGATTCTCAATTGCTAAGTAACGAAACTATTGGCACAGACGATTAGCACAGATATCTGTGCTATTAGTGACAAGATAGGAAAAATGACAACTAGTTTTCAAAAATTCAAGAAAAAATGAATATTAAGAATGAATGTCGACTAGTGCTCGAGAGATAGTAAACCAGTATGAAGACATTCTATAATGTAAGTCAACATCAAATAATACCTTATATTTTAATTAAAAAAAAATATGTACAACAATGTCGACTGTGTCCTACTAAGTAGGCCCTACTTAATCATATATGATTTCTGTAGTTAAAAGTATCATTGTTTCATATATGAGCAAGAATAAATTTATTTACTTCAATACCAATATATTCTTTGTCATATCACTTATAAGTAATATCACAGGTAATATTGTTAAGGGAAGAATTTAATAATGTAAGTCAACAAAAAATAATACCTTATATTTTAATTTAAAAAAAATATGTACAGCAATGTCGACTGTGTCCTACTAAGTAGGCCCTACTTAATCATATATGATTTCTGTAGTTAAAAGTATCATTGTTTCATATATGAGCAAGAATAAATTTATTTACTTCAATACCAATATATTCTTAGTAATATCACATATAAGTAATATTGTTAAGGGAAGAATTTTGTAATTAAGTCAACAAAAAATAATACCTTATGTTTTAATCAACAAAAAATATGTATAATAATGTCGTCTGTCACCTACTTAATTGTGTTAATCCATACTGGTCCTAACACTGTATCAATGTATTCATAGAGAGCTTCGCAATTCCTTCTGGAATTCACATCATTGCTACTTCCCCAAAGCACAATGCTGTCGGCTCCTAATGATTTCAGCTTTTCAAACGATTTTTTTACGTCTTCCTGAAATAATTTATAATTATCTCTTAATTCATTAAAATTAATAATCTCTTAATTAAAATAATTAATCTCTTAATTAAAATTAATAATCTCCTAATTAAAATTAATAATCTCTTAATTAAAATAATTAATCCCTTAATTAAAATTAATAATCTCCTAATTAAAATTAATAATCTCTTAATTAAAATAATTAATCTCTTAATTAAAATTAATACTCTCCTAATTAAAATTAATAATCTCCTAATTAAAATTAATAATATCCTAATTAAAATTAATAATCTCCTAATTAAAATCAATAATCTCTTAATTAATTAAAATTAATAATCCCTTAGTTAATTAAAATTAAAACCGTCCATACCTTAGAAAGAAAATTTTTCGAATCTTGGTACTTGAACCAAAAATACGGCAAAATCGGCAAATTCTTGGACGAATTCCTATTGATCCTTTGAGACTCGGCTATCCTCCCCTCGATCATCTGAATCTTTTGGTTAGAATTTAACTTATTTTCGGACATATACAAAGAAGGATATAGGGCATTACTTGAGAGGTAAAGCCAAGAAGACCTAAAATTCGGAAAATAAGCAAAAATAACATCACGACAAATTAAAATAACATTATGAATTGCAACAGGTAACTTAAAATGCCATTATTACCTATCATTTTCTTTTTGGACATCAGCAGAACATTGAGTGTGCATATTCTTCGGCGACATGTTGAAGCAATAAGGATAAGCGTAATAACCCCATTTAGCAAAGGGCCTCAGCTTCTTAGACAAAGCCAACGTTTCATCCATAAACTTCCTTCCAGAAATTTCGAACCTTCTCACAGCTTCCTTTTCTACCAAATTATCAGGCCATAGAGGGTGCCGCTTTTTTTCGATTTTCACAGAGAGCTCTTTATACGGCACCAAAACTCCGAAATTTTGCCTGAAAATCGGTCGCCAACTCTCGAAGTCTATTACAGAGAGTCCATTGAAGCTTTTGTCCGGCATTAATTCTTCGATTTTCTCCCTGTACAATTCTAAATGGAAACTTAAATTGCCCTCTTGGGGCACCCCGCCGTTTCTCAAAACAATATCTCCAGTCTTTTCGTTCGTCAGAATAGCTGGGAATGCACCAGGATCGTAAAGAATCGATATTTGGTCTCGTCGGAAATCGTCGTTAATATTTTGGGTGAGATTATATTTTTTGGCTAAGTCGGTAAAGAATATTTTGTGTGGTCTGCACTGAAATGTTGGGACGTTCCAATATAGCTTAAAATCACGTGGGGATTTCTTCAGGACGTTATTACTAGAAGAAATTAGATAAAACTAATTAAAAATTAATTAAAATGATTAAAAATGAATTAAAATAATTAAAAATTATATTATAGTATTAAAAATTAGTTTAAAAATGATTTAAAAGTAATTAATTAAAATAATGTAGGTTCTACAATGTTAATAAACAAACATAAAGCATGTCATAATATTTTAAAAACTATAGTGATTAACTTCGTGGGTGTTGATTAACAATTGCCTTGAAAAGTTTTGTCAAAGGTGATAACAGAAGATGTGCATAACAAAATGAAAAAGAAAAATGTCTAAAAGAAAAATGCCTAAAAGAAAAATGCTAAAAGAAAAGTGCCTAAAAGCAAAATGCCTAAAAGCAAAATGCCTAAAAGCAAAATGCCTAAAAGAAAAATGCCTAAATTAAAAATGTCTAACTGAAAGAAGATTTATTGCATCTAAGTCACTTTACATTATTATACAAATCACATTGAGATTACAATCGCATTTAATTAAAACCACATTGTTCTAACGATTCACGCGCGTTCATTCTCTGGAAAATTATTACGTCCGACAATTTTCAGCTGCTTTATTTCACATTGCGCTCATTACAAAACTCAAGAAAGTGTGCAGCTTTTTGCATAAAATACGTGAAAGTGCTTTAAATGTGGAAAATTTTAACCATAAAACAAAGGTACAAATAATCATACATCTAATACATTAAACAAAAATTATTTCATATAATTTAATTTAATTCAATTTAATTAAGTAAATAAATACATCAAATGTTGAATTAAAATGAATAATTTATATACTCACCTAGCTATATCTTGGCCGGAAACAAACAGGTACACTATATTAAAGATGAGAGAAAGGTGAGCGAGGCAAGACATCTTGGTCCTAGCGGCTTCCGAAGTCTTGTGAAAAATTTACACCTGTCGCACTGCTTAACATGCTTTGGTGCAAATGCATCGCACTATATATCTTGCTAAGTGCTGATAATGTAAGTTCTATCTACATTGGGTTGTCCTACACACGAAACATATAAATAATTCAGCGTTTCCTAACAATGGAGATACTACAACAAACTCTTACGCCTTTTCCAATGAAATTGTAATGCATGCAAGGTTTATTGCTATATTTATTTTGCGTGACGTTTTGATTTAAAAAAACAATCGTAATTACCCAGCGAAACACTTTAATTTTGTTTTAAAGTTTAATTTTGTCGTAAAATTTTCATTTTATTCCCTACGTTTTATAATATTAATTAATATTTATTACAATCTATTATTATTGTTAAAAGTATACAGATTCAATCCATGCAGGACCAAGAATTTTATCTATGTACTCATAAAGAATTTGGCACTTCTCTTCCGTATTAACGTCATTGCTGCTTCCCCACAAAATTAACCCATCTGTACCCATAAGCTTCAAGGTATCAAAGGAGTTTCTCAAATCCTCCTAAATAAATTTTTCACATTTAATAGATTATAGTAATAATATATTTAAAATAATTATATTATGCACTTACTTTAGAAAGGAAATTGCGAGAATCCTGGTAGAGATACCAAAAGTATGGTAAAATTAATGGAGTCTCAAATGCTTGCAAATCAAATGTATGCAAACCAAATACTTGCGAATCAAATTCTTGTAACCAAAAGTCTTTCAACCCAAATGAAATTTTACCTTCAGTTGCATCTTCAATAAGTCTCCGAGCCTCTGTTATCCTACCCTCAATCATTTGTACTCTTTGGGTCGCATTCAAAGAAATTTCAGGCATGTACAGTGATGGACAAACAACTTGACTTCCTTCATATATCCAATACGTCCTATCATTTTCCTCCTGCACTTCTTTGGCGCAATTCGTTTCCATATTATTGCTCTCGCGCATGTTGTAGCAATATGGATAAGCATAATAACCCCATTTAGCTTTAGGTCTGAGCGCTTTGGACAAAATTAAAGTTTCTTCCATAAATTGTCTTCCTGAAGATTCAAATCTTTTCACGGCTTCCTCTTCTATGAGAGTTTGGGGCCAATCTGAGTGTAGCTTCTGTTCAATCTCAATTGAAAGATCTTTATAAGGTACAAGGGTTCCAAAATTTTGCCTATAAATTGGTCGCCAGCTTTCAAAATCAATAACAGCGATTCCTAGGCAAACAACAAAACTATAAGAAAATACTTCTTAAACAAAACTTTTTAAACAAAAGTTTTAAATGAAACTTTTTAACAAAAGTTTTAAACAAAACTCTTTAAACAAAAGTTTTAAATGAAACTTTTTAAACGAAAGTTTTAAACAAAACTTTTTAAACAAAAGTTTTAAATGAAACTTTTTAAACGAAAGTTTTAAACAAAACTCTTTAAACAAAAGTTTTAAATGAAACTTTTTAAACAAAAGTTTTAAATGAAACTTTTTAAACAAAAGTTTTAAATGAAACTTTTTAAACAAAACTCTTTAAACACAAGTTTTAAACAAAGCGTTTTAAACAAAAGTTTTTAAACCAAATTTATCACACAACTCTTCTTAGAAAATTCTATTTAGGACGAATCTTCTTAAACAATTCTACTTAAGACAAATCTTCTTAAACAATTCTACTTAAGACAAATCTTCTTAGACAATTCTGCTTAAGAGACAAATCTTCTTAGACAATTCTACTTAAGACAAATCTTCTTAAGCAAAACTTTGAAAACTAAAAAATTCTAACATACCATTAAATTCTTCATCAGGCATCAACGCTTCCACAGCTCCTTTGTACATTTCCAAATGCAAAGATAAGTTACCTTCTTGTGGAACCCCTCCATTTCTTAAAGTTACATCATAATTTTCGAAATTTTCAATAATAGCGGGAAATGAACCAGGATCGTAAAGAATAGCTATTTTATCCCCGCGAAAATCATCATTTGAATTTTGCGTAATATTGTATTTAATTGCCAATTCCGTAAAATCCATTTCGTGCCGCCTGCATTGAAAACTTGGGACATTCCAATATAATTTAAAATCGCTATCTTCCAACTTTTTACTACAAAACAAATAATAGGTATATTTTTTGTTCTGTATTACGTGTTATATTTTTGTATCTCTTACACCTTACGTCCTTTTAGAAATTACCTTCAAATAATGAAATGTCATGTACATACATTACAAACTTGGCATTATTTTCATTATGTTATTAACGGGGTTAAGGCAAAATAACATTATATTAGTATTTTCACTGATAAAATAAGGAACTTGTATAGACACCTCTGTTTACTATATAAATATTGAAATGCTCCTTACTGATAATATTCCTTAAACAAGTGCGAAATGTGCATACTTATTAATTAGGTACAATCACAAATATATGTGGTACAATTAAAGATTATCTTATCTCACGAAATCTCATAGTTAAAATGAACTGATTGTTTCTTTTGTTGTATTTGTTATTGTTTAAATTAGAATTAATTCACTGGGACAAAACAAATTATTTACTGTTTGTATTTATTGCTATTTAATTATTACGTGCTTTAAATTAATATGTGCCTTAAATTAATACGTACATGTAGCACATACACAATATTAAACTTACCACCCAATATTTTCATAAAACATAAAAAATAATATCAACTGTAACAATACTAACACGGAAGTCATATTTATTATTGCCAAAAAATGAATAAGATTGATTTAACGTATCTCCCTTTTTATACACATTATTGTTCAAGTACTGATAAAATATCATTTAAGTACCTAGACAATACATTCATGTTTTGATCATTCTTAAAATTTTTCTTGAAAGTATTTGAATATTAAACCGAGATTAAACACCTTTAAGATATATTCTAAACCACCCTTACGAATATACACAATGTCCTTGCTTACTTAATTAAACTGTGTCATTAAACATAACTCGTCCGTTTTTTTAATAGCCTCAATCTATGTGCATTTAAATTTTGCTGTTTATGTCTAATTATATGTGGTCTAATCTACCATTAGATAAAACAATAGCTGTGACCCTATTGGCGAAGCGTGAAATATGGATTTTTGCCAAAAGTCAAATAAATATGTAAATTATTCCATGACGGACCAAGGTATAATACACACATTATATAAGCTAATTAGCTAATGGTTTAAATATTTAATTTTCTTCTTTGGATTGTTTCCATAGGGAATGTAAGATGGTATTAAATTTCGTGCACCTACAACATACTTATTACTGAATACATAAAATATATTTCTACTTTTTGAAGCCACTCTTCTCTGAAAATTTGACTTTCCACTATTAACTTAAGTTAATTAATGGTTGACCTATTATGTATACCTACTTTTATCGGATGGAACATGACTTTATTGCCTTATCTTCCCGATCTGTTGTTTTTCTGCTTTAAGTTTTTCTCATCTTCTAAAGGGAACATTAAAACATTAAAATCCAGAAATGCATAACTATACTTTTATATTATTCTCGATAGTCCTCTTCCCTTGGTTATAGTCAGATGAGACCCTCGAAGTGTCTTTTTACATTTATAATATGACTTTGTGCACAATATATGAGAGCCTCTATATTAAATCATAGTATTTCATTTTCACCATAATGAGCGTAACTTTCAAGGGAATTTAACACAAAAAGTACATTCACGTATTTACAGTTTATTTCTTACATTTACCCATACATTTCCAAAACGTGAATCTAAACATGCATGACTTTATTTAGACATAATAATCTTAAACTGCATCGAAACAAAATCATAAAATCATTCAGCTGTGTTTAGATATCCAGTCGATGAGAGCAGTCGTGAAAAGTTTACAAATAATAAGAGTTATCGTGTAAAAATAGTTAGCAATGTATCGAATGTTGCGAAGAATCCTTTTTATTTTTTTGGGAACCGTTTTACAAACTTGCCGTTCTGTTTCACTAAATCCTTCAAAATGTTTCGTTTTGAGTACTTTTTAAGTTCTGATAAATTCCACAGTGGAGCAATTAGCTTTTAGACAATCACAGATTGTATAATGTACGTATTGCTAAAAATACTTTTGGTGTTACTCAGATAGATAATAATAGATGAAAGCTTTCACTAGTCTAACATGTGTTTCAGAATTTTCAATATGTAGTAGACTTTATTTACTTTAATGGTAATGAAGGTCTTGAATTAAATTTCATTAAAACCTATCGATTATTTATACTTATTTTGTCCAATTATTTATATTTGTTTAAATCAATTATTTATATTTATTTCGACCAATGATTTATATTTGTTTTGACCAATTATTTATATTTATTTTGATCAATTTTTTATATTTATTTCGACCAATTATTTATATTTGTTTTAATTAGTTATTTTTATTTATTTTGACCAATTATTTATATTTATTTTGACCAATTATTTATATTTATTTTGACCAATTATTTATATTTATTTTGACCAATTATTTATATTTATTTTGACCAATTATTTATATTTATTTTGACCAATTATTTATATTTATTTGGACCAATTATTTATATTTATTTTCACCAATTATTTACATTTATTTTGTTCAATAATTCATTATCTCATAATAAAAAAACAATAAAGTGCAGCTGTTAAAAAAATTAACAAAATGTGTACCTAGATGGAATCAATTGTGTAAAACAGATGTTTTGCTTACCTTTCAATAACAATATTTCCACGAAATTTGCTTACCTTACTACTAGATGCTGTGATCAAATCCTACCTCTCAATTACGTAATGTTATTACAGTATTCTTAAAATCTCGTTGAAATCGCACGAAGATTAAATTAAGTTCGTGAGTTGAAACCAAAGACAAAACGTACTCAAAAGGAAACACATGTATTTTAAAAATCGCCATACTTCTACATAGTTGTTTTGTAGGAATATTTTGCTACAAAATTATTGTCTCTAGGAAAGCATAATGTGCCGATAAATTAACTTGATTTACTTACATGCTACATCTTATTTACTTATATAATTTTGTAGCAAAAGAAAAGTGTATACAGAATGTCTAAAATTAATCACATGTTATGTGCACCCTAAGTATATTTAGAAAGAAGGCGTTCTTAAAGTTACGAAATGCTACTTTTAACAATGAAATCATAGCCACCTCCTTTCGAAAAAACAGCTCTGATGAGGAAAACATGTTATTTAAAAGCACAGTCGCTGGTGGTAAAATGAAATAAAAGACACCCTGTATGCGTACTTATAAGCAACGATGAGTATTAAATGTAACGTAAAGTAACCGTAACTGGAGAATATTTGCTATCAGTACGAGCTATTAGTAAATATTATTTTAAATACAATTTATACACACATATTTATCACTATAGATTTGACTATTCTACCTAATTTGTCTTTTAAACTAAAGTACTACACACTAGCCAATAATATTTGTTTTAGAGTAAGTAAACCTTAAGCAAGTTACCTACGTGTACTTCATTTTTATACAAATGTGAAAAGTATACACAACATGTATTACATACAAAATTAAGGTCAGAAACATCGGAACTTAATCGCCTTAAAGAAATGGCAGGCTTTTTGTTCATTTGTACATTGTAAACTGAATGACACATAAACTCGAATTACGAAAGTACATTTCGTTTTTCTGCAAGATTCCTTAGCGTTAAACTTTTAAAAGTAACTTATAGGATAATAGCACTCGATATTGCTCACTATACTTTATATATATATTTCTTTAAAGAGTAGCAATTGAAATGTAAGCATAATGTACAATTGGTATCCATCTAAAACTACTAAAGAACATTTTGCCAATTGCTGCAATGGTAATTTACTCTTGAAGGTCCAGGGAATTATATTTAAGAAAAGTTATTCAAAATATTCCTCCAAAATTAGCCTTAATACAAAATTCACTTTGAAAGGAGTTATTTTATTAAACTTAATGCCTATAAGCTAAGAACTAACGGTCCAATAACCTGCTGTATTAGTTTTAACTATTATTATATTATAATTACTTTATACATCAATTATCAATTTTTATTTACTTACAGACTAGGTTTAGTGAACAAACGGAGGTTATATTGATTGAATAAAATAACAGTACAAACATTTAACTTACAAAAATATTATATACGTAGACATGACACAGTTCAATTAATATTTTTAGAATAGTTAAGAGAAAATGTAAAATTATGTAATGATGTTAAATAATAAAATTGAATAAGCGCCAAACAAATCAAATTGCAAAAATTAGCGGTTAGGCTGGAATTAGTCAAAAGATATTCTGGTACAAAGTTAAATGGTTAAATATAGTACTTATATGTGATAGTACTTACAAGTTCTTCGCTTACAACCTGAAAACAAAAGTGAAAAGCAAAAAGGCAAAAATAAAAAGACCAGTGTTTAAGGATAATTTAAAATTATCTTTTATTCAGTATTTATATATTATGTATAGTGAATAAAAACCTTAGGATGTAGTTATATGTCTCCCTTCTTTCTGCTTGGCGTACATGTTACATCTACTATAATCTGTTTTCAAAATGTTCATCACATATAATCTATTTCTTTTTGTAATTCAAGAAAGGTAAACAAGATGCAAAGGATAATATTTATGCAATTATCTATGAGAAAGCTACTTGACTTTTCGGGTTTTATAAACGTTAACGTGGAATTGATTACCTTTGCTTGAAATACAACACAAGCTAGTATCGACAATACACAAACATATGGAAAAGGGAAACCTAAAGAGTAGAGTAATAGGTATTATACTATATCATGTCTCTGTATATATAATTAAAATAAATATGTATGTACAAAAAAAGTTGGGTTGAGGAGAAGGGGATGCAATAAACGAAATGCAACTGAGATTTAGAATGTCTTGACTACTGTTAATGGTATTATAGGGTACTTCGAAGCTTTCGGGTATTGATTCAATATTTACAAACAAAAATTTAAAAGTCCCCGTTTTCTCGGATTACACCAAATGAATAATGTATTTACACATAATGAAGTGAAATAAAGTATCTCTGTAATTTTATAATACATAAATAAATAAATAAGTTAAGGGCGAACTATTGTTATTACTATTTATATATTTATACTTATTTAAATTAAAAAAAATTTAATTAAACATGCATGAAAGATAGAGGTTTGTTTTAATTCGTGTAATTTTTAGTAGAGAGCCTTCATTTCACTTCAAAGTGATCTCACAAAACTAACGGTCAAGTCTATCAATTATATATGTACACCTAACCTATTTAGTTTTACTTAATATAGAGTTGACTGTATATTATTCTTCTAAACTGTTACATTCATGCTTTGTTCGAATATGTGGCCACTGTATCTGCCGTGGCTTAATGACTGCGTGAATAAGGTTATGGCAGGATCATCTCTGCTTACCAGTGCTTTCCATTCAGGGCGACATCCGTGAGTGGCCATTGCTTCTGTCTAAGGGGTCCATTACTCTCAGACAAAAACCTTGGCCAGGCCATCGGCGCCTGCGCTCGCAATGTATTGCCTCGTCGGATGGAACGCTACGTCCAAGATGCTCTCGTCGAACTTCTTGCGGTGGGCCGTTATCTCCTGGACGCATGTCTTGTTGTCTAGGTGCCACAACCGTATTGAACAGTCGTGGGATCCTGTAATGAAAAGATAATTATTGATGTATATTCTTAAATAACTGTTATTTAGAGAATTTTGTAATTAGTTAATGTTGCCTTAATTTTTGTTTTAGATAATTTTTGGTTAAATTATTTTTATTTAAAATGGAAAACTTTTAAATCAACTCTCAGTGAAACGGTCAAAGCTGAGGGTTTGGATAAATTACAGTTTCAAGAGAAAGCTGTCTGATAAGAATTTGGTTTATTTTACGTATTTGACCCGAATCGGAGTCTTAAGAATAGGTATTTGATATTCAAAGTTTTAAGTGATAGTAACTTATTATTTTCTTGCATGAATCAAAGTGGGCAAGAATATTGCGTTGTAACATGAATAATATTAAAAACGAAAATTTTCCTGTCCTTAATAATAGCAGTGAGTATAGGATTGTAGAAGAGAGTCAGCCTTATGGACAATATCGTGCCTATTGCAAATTCCATTATAAGTTAAAAGGATGAACTTAATATGAATTTCGTCGGTTTGTACTCTTGGGTAGACGTGCAGTAGAAATTTTAGTGGAATAGAGAGTTTGGCCCGAATTGTAAACATCAGCGTAAACATGCTCTCGCAAAAAACTTATCGTACAGCTGCGTGAGTTCCTACACAGGATTCGAATTTTCAATTTGCCCAACATTAGAATACAAAAAAAAACTAGTCTTGGAATTAGCTTTTGTTTCGTTGCATGTTGAATATGAATTTATACGTAAAATCCAAGTATCTAGTTTCAACAATCGTATTTTTCTAATTTTCTTAGGGTGTGATTAATGATTAAAAAACTCTTTTACGTAGCTTATTTCGTGACAGCTGAAAGAGTTTAACACTTACGTCGCTTTGACCGTATTTTTAAGATTTTTTAAAAAATACTCCAAAATAGAAATAGTTTTACAAAACGAAGTTGAAAAATTAAACAATAGATTATGTAACTGCGTTTAATTGAAGAACACTATCCTGCCATAGTTAGTTGTAAAAAATAAAAAACAATGAATAAAATTACTTTGGAAAATTGCTAACTTCCTTCTAGAAGATTTCTCGTCAGGCGCAAGCCATTTTAAGAAACGACTAAATAACATTTTTAATAATAATTCTATGAAATATTTTTTGTGATGAATACACTCTGGAGTATACAATAAAGGATCATGTTCACAATGCATTGTGAAGTATCCTTCAAATTTTTGTGAAATATTATATTCACACTTGTGTTTATTAAATTTTTCTACAATAATTTGTTTATACACATCTATGATTTGCAGTACTCATTTTGAACAACCCTCTCTTAAATATTGCGTGCAACGAAACAAATACTCTCGTTCAAAAACTAAACAGCAAATGAATAAACTTTGTAAAGCTCTATAGTAGCACAGATAACCAGATAACTCATCTAATGCTTTTCATTAGAAATGTGAAGGGTTGCCTAAGTTGCAAGAAAATTCAAAGAATAGAAGGAGAAGAAGAAAGAAACAACCAATTATGCCTGTAAGAAATGCAATGCTTTTACCACTC
>JAWQRP010000874.1:0-22932 GCA_033557875.1 Quadriops clusia
AGAGATGTTGCAAATTACCGGAATGGACGGGCACGGAACGGAAATAAAATAAAATAAAATTAAATAAAATATAATAAATTAGAATTCAATTAAAATAAAATAAAGAAAGGGTACGGGACTAGAACGGTAACGGGAATTAAACCGGGAACGACGACGGGAAGGAAAATGAAATAAAATTAAATTAAATAAATTAGAATTAAATTCAAATAAAATAACGAAAGGGTACGAGACTAGAACGGGAACGGGAATTAAACCGGGAACGACGACGGGAAGGAAAATAATTTATTATAAAATTATGTAAGTTATTCTCTTTTTCCGGAAATATCTTAATCAAATTATGATAGTTAGACCTTTATGATTTTTGGAAATTCGTTAATTTTTGAAATAAAGCATCCGCGCAGGGTGCCGAGCCATTGCCATGGTTCATGCGCGGGCACTTTCGCAGCTAAATGTAAACGTTTATTTACACATTTATTGATAAAATAATGAATACATCTGCCTTGAGGAACGTCTCAACGTAGAATGCCGGTCCCAAATGCCTTAAACACAGGCTACGATACACTGTGAATGCTCTGACTCTGCGAATCTGCGCGAAAGCAAATTCGTGACATTTAATATTTCTTTAGCTGTACACGTGTACATGGTCAGGTGTATACGTGCACATGGCAATAAGTATATGTTTATATGGTAATAAATATATGTGTACATGACTGCCCGTGATTTTTCACGGGCATTAACTAGTATATTATTAAACCTCCTTGGGTGCATGTATTGGTTTGCCTAAGGGTGCATTCACACACACGTGCAGCGATCGACAGACCACGGTCAGGTCAGAGCAAATTAGTACACAAGGCATAGGCTCTGCGCGGTCGGTGCTCTGCACGGTCGTTGGCGACATGTGTGAATGCAAGCATTTAAAACCCGTACAAGCGGACTTGTCCTGACCGTGCCCTGTCCGTCCGCTGTACGCGTGTGTGAATCGACCATAAGCGATAGTCCTACCACACGCTGTGTGCACATAACTAGCGCTAAATCATGGCCATGCCGCCGCAATAGTTCCGTACTTTATTTGGACGGACTTCTAAGTTTAAAACACAAGGACATAAGAAATACAATTTTTAATCGTTTTGAAATTTTGCACGTTTTAATTATAGTTTTTGCTTGTAAAAAACGTAAACATCGCAATGATATCGTTAATGTCCTTGATGTGACGGCCGTTTTTATACGACCCTGCAATTTCTTAAATTTCAACATCATTTTTGAACAAAATTTACCTATTAAAAAAGTCATTTTATGAAAAACTAAAAACTAAATGGCATTATAAATTATTTTATAGTGTTTCTTATGCCGTAGACTAAATGCATATTGCCCTTTGTTATCGGAAGTTATGACAGTTAAAAGTCAAGAGTGCGATTTTTTCTTTAATTTTCAATAACTTCGTTAAAAATTGTCGCAGAAAAATGAATTAAAGTGGAAGACATAGAGAAATGTTCACGCTACAAAATTCAATTGGGGAAATTTATCCAAAAAAATTATTGAAGTCCGTGGACTTGTTTAAATTTTGGGAAATATTCACAAATTTTTTTTTTCTCGTTTCTCACATAAAAAATTGGCTTTCCTTTTAAAATAGAAACTTTTATCTCACAGAATCAAAAAGTAGAGCGTTTTTGCTTGAAAAATGATGTGCATTACAGTTTCGTATGATCATTTTTCTCAGAGTTACACAGTTTTGAAAATGACCGAAATATTTGCTCGCTCGTAGGTATTCATTTAATTTTAGTCGCCAGTTTATGTCAATGATTTTTTCGTATATTTAACATACCCAATAAGGCGGATTTTTTTTAACTATAGAGCACTTATATATCACTTACAGTTTGATCGAAAGTGACAAGAAATCTCTTATTTAAATAGGGAAACTAAACTTTTTTTGTAGATATTTCTAAATTATGGAAGTGTCACTTTGACATATTTTCAATTTTATTTTTTAAACATAGGGATTTCAAAATCGGCTTAAACTGTGCTTATAAGTTCCAGTTATTGATATAAATAATATCATTGTCAAAAATTATCTGATTAAAAAATAAACTATTTTTCTTTTTCATTTCAATAAATATCCATTTTGTTAAATGAGAACCTCCGGTACTCCGAGATATTTAAAAACATGGCTCTGATACGAACAAATTGATACCACCCTAACAAAAAATAAACTACAAGGGTGCACCAAAAAACCGAGATCGCGCGGTATAGGTATATGAAAATTTGTTATATGATGTTGACTAAAAATAATAATTAATTTCATGGGATTCGCAAACAAATAACAATGTATCCCATTAAACAAATACGGAGAAGATCTCCTTTCCATAAATTAATTTCGTTTAAATCGAGATAAGTCCGCTTGAGTGCAATCTTATAAAACTATATAACTCACGGTGCGTAATGTCTAACAATAGCTAATATTGGTATGCTTGAGTCAGTTTTGGACATAAGCACGTGCCATAATTGAATTAATTTAATTGCAATTAAAACGGAAGTAATAGAAAAATAATAAATGAGCAAGCCTCGCAATTAGAGGTGCATTTCTCATTTAATTTGATTGTAATTGGTATTATGTAAACCTCAGCCAATTAGACAAAAGATGAACTTGAAAAAGCAATTTTGGTCTAATAATTGCGACACTATTAGCATAGAAGAGTCATCACAGAAAATGCCGCACCATGAACTGAAACAACTTTAATGTATTTTTGATGTACGTACATGTAATAACTTTCAAAATAACTAAGCAATTTAATACAGAAATTCTTACGTATGTACCAATAAACAGTGTTTTCAGTTTCATACTCGATTGAAAATGGCCCCGGTGCGGTTAGTAACCAATTTGATTTTGTATTGATAAGAACTTCAAGGAACATTAAACAGACAAAATTGATCAAAACAGATAGAGCCTCTCCTATCGGAGGCCTTGGTAGCGCAGTTTCCTGATTTAGGGTATTTAGATTTTAATTTGGATAAAAACTGTTAGTACAGTTTATAATATTACATATCGCTTTTTAGGAGCCCTAAACACATAAAGTCTCCTCCAAAGTCGCGTAAAATCCCTTAAGCAATTCCCATAAAATATATAACCGCGGAGACAGCCGCGTAAGATGTAACAAACACCTAGAATAATACGAAAGGTGTTACAGTTCACATGTAGCGACATAATTACAAAAATCTCATTACCATCGGATAAAGGTAATTGCGGAAACAAAACATGTCATTGCGAATTTTTTCATTTTTATTGTTATTTGCGAATTTATTGAAAAACGATATGGCATGACCTCGGCCTCCAAAGGATCCCCTTTAAAAGCCGCTCCTAGAGAGAAGAGTTTCAGTTGCTCTTCTGCTTTGGTACTTGTGAAGTGACAACAATTGGAACTAAATCAACATGAAATACCTTGTGGTGTTGTTTGCTTGTTTGGTGTTTGCTCATGCTGTAAGTTAAAAATTCTGAAGCAAAATTTTGTAATTACAAAATGACTAATATTTCGCCAATTAGACAGTAAAATTTATGAAATAAAATCAATCTAAATACGTTTCTACCGACAGCTGGACAAGGATTTTATCGATCACCTGATGCAAAGGACGCAAAAGGTTGGAGCTGAATGCAAAGAAAGCTCAAAGGCCCCTGATTGTAAGTGTAGTAATATGAGAAAAGCGTGTCCCTTTAGTAAATATCACTTTTAGCCGACATCCAATTAATGTTAGAAAAAAAGGTTCCTGTCACTCATGAGGGCAAATGTATGTTATTCTGCCTGAACAGGGAATTCGGGGTGGTAAGTGGATCATTTCAATTTTCTTAATTCTTTGGAATTAAAATAAAACTACTTACAAACTGAAATCAATCCCTTTTTAATCAAGTCATTTCGTTGAGTAAGGGCATACCGATCTTGGAATTCATGAGATTGATTTGTCAATTAACAAAATTAATCTTAACGTAGTCCAAAGTTTCCTTTCGCTGAAATGTACTCAGAGATAAATTACGATTTTTTACAGCAAACTGCTGATGGAAAATTGTCCAAGGCCACAGCTCAAAAGGAAGTAGACAAAGCTAAGAATGACCCTGATGTCCACAAGAAGTTGCAAGCTGTATTGGACCATTGCATGTCTACAGGTAAGCAAGACTAATATAGTTGCATAAAATAGAAACAGACACTTTTAAACAAAATTCGGACATATTTTTATAGCCAAGCAAGTCGACGATAAGTGCGAAACGGCAACTAACTACATGGGCTGTGCTTTGGCTAAATCTCAGGAATTAGGATTGGATGAAAGTGTACTTGGCATTTAATTCCCAAGTGGAATTGTGTAGTTACTAGAATGTTAAAAAATAAAGCAGTTAATTACATTAAAATTTTAAATTGGAAATTTAAAAAAATCTTAAATTAGCCCGTGATATATAAATATCCATTACATACAAGGTAAAGTTTTTAAAGTTCATTGCATTGGATGACGAGTTTTATTTATCTTTCTTTCTATGCTGGAATTTAATTGTGTTCTTTTGTTTTGTGATTTTTGTTACACACTTTTGTTTGTTCTTCTTTTTGAAATGTGGTGTGTGTTGAAATGATGGTTTTGTGTTTTGTTTTCAAAATTGTTAATTTCAAAAGTAATGCAATTATCTATCTTTAGTGAGTGAGGATGAAGAAGACCCTTGCGAAACAGCTGCTAGTTATATGGAATGTACTTTGGAAAAGGCAAAAGAAGAAGGGCTTGAACTGCCGGGATTAGCATTATAATTTTTAATCAATGTTGTAATGCAATTGTAGATTTGTGCGTATAACGAATATTAATAATAAACGAATAGTGAAAACAGCAACTCTAATTGGTGCGTTTATTTATGATATAATCAAGCAGAATCAGCAATCTACATATGCATCCCTACACATCATACATTTCTCAGAAGTAAGTATTTACAGCGTCCATTATGCCTAAAGTTAGATCAAAGTTCCGAAATATGTATAATTTAGATATCGTAAAACCTAATAATATTTTTACAGAATTTACAGTCGTATTTTACAAAAAACGATGCATATGACAAAACCTCGATACAAAATGAAAAGTACTCTTAATATTATATGTATTCCGCAAATAATATCCAATAAGTGCCATTAAGTACAGTGAACAGCAGTGGGAAAAAGACTCTAGAAAAGCGATCTATATTGATGGCTCTGTTTCGGGCTTTTTGGGCTGGAGATACTGTTGGTTTCTTCTTTTGAGGCCCAGAGAGAAGGAGAGAATTTTCTTTACCTGCCATATCGAAGATGTTCTCTACTTTTGCAGGTTGTGGAGGTTTTGGCAAGTCGGAATCTCCTAAGACTATGTTCACTAAACAGTATTCCATTAAAGCCATAAATACAAATCTAAATAAGAAAACATATTCGTGAGTGTAATAAATTGAAATGGTGTTATTTCTCTTTGCTCATTTGTTTACATATATCTTATTATTATGTTATTAAGTATTCGGTCCTCGAATTAATGTACATATAAATTTGTTTTTTACTTTTTGTTTCTTTTTTAAATGTTTCTTGCCTTAATATGTACCTTTTCTGGAAATATGCAGTATGTGTATAAACAATAAATATTTGAAAATTCCATTACATATATAAAATTTACAACGTCCTATTAACGGAAATATTTAAATTCTACAATTATACAAGTAATGAATAAAACTCACTACCATGTTTTAACTACAATCCTGTTTTTTCCTGAATGGTAAAGTCGTCGATTGAGTTTTTATTTTCTGTATTGTAGGGATTAATTTAGAACACTTACGGGAACTTTTCATTGTTAAGACTTAAATCTAGCCATTGTATAATGTGTGCTTTGGAACTTCTTCGATTTTCTTTCACAATTCTTGTACAGTCATTTCTACTTTGAACTTCAGAGGTTTCTTTTGCAAAAGTAATAGTGTTGATGCGGCGCTGATTTTTCAGGATTATCAATTGTTTGGAGAGTCTAACATTTTGAGATTGTATGCAAAGGGTTCTTCGGCAGCTACAACATTGTAAACAAATTTCTTCAAGCATAATGGAACTTTACATAAAGTTGCACATCTTTTTGAGATAATAAAACTAAAAAATTTATACAAATTTAGTTTTTAGCGAAAATGTCTACATACTAAATTTCATTGATCTGAGGCAAGGTATATGCATACCATATACTTATATGTACCAGAAAATAAAGAAGGGAAATTTAGTTTCGAGAAAGTAAACATAGATAATCAGATTGTAAACCTAGACCCGGAAACGAGCCAATTTGTTCAATGTCTTCAATGAATGTTCATTATTAGTGAAGAAAATAAACTGCCATCATAATAAACATATTTCTATTAATAAGACGTTGTAAAGTTTGTAATGCTATTTTAAAAGCAAAGTTAACAGTCAACCCGTGGCCTAATAAGTACTCATAATAACATTAAAAAATTTCTTATGTTAGTTTAATTAAAGTGTGATACCATTCTCATTAATATTGTTTTATTTACTACGAAAATTGGAAATAAGGCGTGACATTTACATGGACCGAATTAAGCATAATAATATTAATACATAAATAGATTTTTTTTTACTTACATCGTACACACAGACATGAAAGCATCAACAGCTTTTAGGTACGAAACTGGAGGGAGAGCAGCCTGACTTTTGGCATGTTGCGTAGAAAGGGTTAAAAGAGAAGTAACACCCAAAGTAACCCTTGCTGGCGCAGCCTCGGGCTTAATCCAGAAGGAAACCCAAGACATGATAACTATGAGGCAAGTTGGCACATATGTGTGAAACAAATAATAACCAAGTCTTCTCTTCAGGACAAACACCACTTCCAAACACGTGAAGTTTCCCGTGGAGTAAACTTGAGTACAATCTGCTGTGTAATTCTTCACCAACGCAAGCTGAGGCAATTCTATGTGTTCGTCTACGACTAATGGCACGTCTGGGTCCCATTGGAATATCATATCGTCTGTTGTGTGCGAAACTGCAGATTACCAATAAAATAATTATAATTCGCCCAAATTAAAACAAAAAATAACAAAAGATATTTTTCGACAACTTACGACTTTCCATTTGAAGTTTGCATTCCTGAGTATCATGCGGATAGATCATGAAGTTCATGGCGCAAGACAATCTTAAAGTTAATTTCACCATGTAAAGGATAGTTTTATCTTTATAAAGCCACATGTAGTGGTTAGGAATAGTCATCGTCTGAAAGGTGACCGACTTGGCATTCTTGAAAAATGAATCTGGTCTCCACATATTCTTTAACCAATCCACTTCAAGTAATCTATACTCTGAAGTCATGTTCTCCGGCAGTCTCAATCTGTGGTCCTTCCAGGTTTGGGCGAAAAATATATCAGCCGCGTAAGTCTGCAAAGAAAACACAAATGGAACAAAAAAAAACGCAAAAATGGAAATAAGATTTTTACCATAGAACTCTCGTCTATGCTGTCTAAACCCATGACTGTAACATGAAAATACACGATTGTAGGGCTCCCTTCTTTTTTTGGTGGCCTCATCTTGTCATACTGTGTTGGATCTTCCGGGAGAATATCCTGAAAAGTTAGGCTACCTCTGAAAATAACAGAAAGATTTACTTAGTTATCTTTGGCATTTTATAAGCAAAATAAAGAACTTACTACCATACAGTTCATTTAATAGGATGTGGAAGTTGTAACGAAGACTAATTAATTGACTTATTGCTTCTCCAGAGACAAAGAAAATAATGTAGCAAAACTCTCATTTCAATTGGCTCCTATATTTTTCTTTCTCTTTCGGCCATATTATTAAACTTGAAGATGCAACAAACATTATATAAATGACTTGTATTTTTCCAGGAACAAAAGCAAAACGAGTAATATTCCGAAATGCCCTAACTAAATATTGATTATTTAATTCTGCAATCTCTTTTTGTATTTAGCCCAAAACCGACCTATACATCATTTATCAATTAGTCGCTTTTAACGTGATTGAGTTAGGCAAATTTTTGCTGAATCCTAAAGTTTTAGAACGGAAGTGAATGCGCGAGGAATGCTTCGCTAATTCGTCGAACTGAACGCGTTTGCTAATAAAGTTCCATTCGTATTTGCTTTTTGATGAGAATGTTTAAAATTTACATTCCCTATTTTATATTTTTAACCCTTGATTGCTGAATCGAAATATCTTCGTAAATAATGTAGCAATTGAGTAGATTTGAGAGGCAAAAATCTAAAATGGGAAAAATGTAACAAATAAAAAACACTCAAAGGGAAGATTGCATAGTTCATATTTCTATCAAGAGTGGGACACAAAATTTAAATATCTTTATATTGTAGATTCTTGAGATGTTTTGTAAGACGTTACAACTTGAAAGCATCCCTCCATATATAATATGCACTAGGTAGGAATACAAAATTATTTTATTTGCTACATATTTTCTACAAAAGGTGCAATCAATATCGCATTTGAAATTATAAATAATTGTGTTTATTTTTTGTAAATGCAAAAGAAAGACAATATTTTTACAGTAAAATTCTACTAAAACGATGGAATACAAATCTTTACGTTTTATAGAGATTCGCTCAGGGTGCCGTAGGCACATATTCCTGATCAGACGAGCCGGATTTTGACGAATGTAATCAGAAAGTTTCATTCTTTGAATTGGACAAATAATGATTTTATGAATTAGTATCAGTAAAGTCAATTGAACGGTGCCCAGGGGAGAACGAATTGTCCGCTACTATTCCGACCGATTTTAAATTACATTTCCATCTAAAACTCCTCTTTTAATACTCATTTGCAACTTTAATCTCTTTGAAACGTTCGAGCTTTTGCAGATAAATCAAATAACATCCAGCAACGTTTACGACTAATGCCACTGAAAGAAGACTAATGCACGTTAGAGACCGAAATGGGCACTGTACCTAACAATGTTTATCTGTATTAGAAATTATGTGAAGGGTGTAGTAACATTAATCTAGAGGAAGCGAAGTACTCAAAGCAAATCTAGTGATCTTCTTAACTTAGTTTGGTGCTCTCTTTAAATTCCAAGAAGTTTTACATAAATCCAGGAGAGAACAACCTCTGGAGTCTTTCACTTGGAAGGCATTTACGACAATATCGCGTTAATTTTTCAGATCATCTCCGTTGTTCTGGTGTGTGCAAGGGCGTAGTTAAAGGGCAGGAATACAAAGATCTTCCTGCTCCAGGATGGCTGTTAATTTTAAACTCGACTCGAATCAATATGCACATAATTTTGCGATCGTGGCGTACGACACGTTTAAAAATTGCTATAAATCTTTCCTTATGTACATTAATCATTGTGTGCCAGGTGCAGGCTTCCAGGTTTTTGGTTGAAAACGAGTCAACTTTTCGTGCAAGAATGTGTAAACAGTTTCTTGATTAAAAATTATTGCGATGCTGAGAAAGTTAATATGTACCAGGGTTAGAAGTAACAACGTTCTCGTAGTTTAACGTTGTTAATGTCGAATATGTCAGCTAGATATTTCGCTAACGTTATTAGCAAATATTTGCATCACTTGCAAGGGATATTTAAACATTTATGCAATTTAATTTTTTTTCAATATTATATACTACTTAATTCGTGTCAATAATGAGGGGTTATCATGTACATATATACTTATTACCATGTACTCGTATAGATTTTTATTTCGATAAACAAGCAATGTAAGAAAACACATAACATGAAATCATACATAGTCTTATTTGTAAATGTATAACAGGCAAATTAAACAAATGATGAGAAAAACAATACTCAAATATTTAAAAATTAATGAAACGTGAAATTCCCAGGTCAAGATGATAATATATGATGAATTAGAAGAAATAAAAATTCTTGGTACTTTCTTCACAATTTTTAATTGTTCAGAAGGCGACCGGTTTCGCCACTAATTCGTGGCATCTTCAGGCCTTTGTAGTCAAGAGGTAATTTCTCACTACAAAGACCTGAAGAAGCCACGAAGTGGTGGCTAAACCGGTCGCCTTGTGAACAAGTAAAAATCGTCAAGAAAGTACCAACAATTTTTATTTCTTTTAATTCATCATATTTAAAAATTAATTGCTGTAAAAAGCATGTACAAGGTGAAAATAAAAATTATTTAGTTATAACTCTATACATGTAAAGATTTATATATTTGTATCACTTTGTTTATTCTGTTTTTTCTTGAGACGATCGATTTCGATACCCCCAACAAGAGTCATCTTATGACCTTTGTTGCGTTCTTGAAACAGTTTGATACTTAATGGCTTATGTGGTTTAATATAGGTAACTTATTTTATAAATATAGGATAATTTACTTTTTAATCATTTATTGTGTGGAGGTGATGAACAACCGAAAGAAGTAACGGTTTATGAAACAAAATGAAAGAAGTTACTCAAAAAGTCGCAACCGCCATTACCATTTTTTTCCTAAAATCTCTACGATGATCAAATTAACTTGTTTACAGTTATCAAATAACTTCATCTTGGTCTAGCTACTTCGACGGGCGGAAAAGACAAATTACAGATGCATTCATATACATCTTATATAGGTATCAACATGATATTGAAAATATGAAGCAATAATAGGTTCTTTCCAACAACACGAGTTGATAGTTCAAGAATCATGTACAGGGTCGGCTAAGGATCAAAATATAGGCAACCAAACATTCACGTGTATAAAATTACCGTATGACGACGAAAATTTTAGGATGGGTCGACCCTGTGCAGTACATTAAACGATTCTAGAACTATCAATTCGTGTTGTTGGAAAAGACCTAATAAAATAACGGAATGGTTACATTTACATTACATTTGATAATTCCATATAGATGATACACCAATAATAGATGAAACCTTAATACTAAAAGGCGATACAACTTTTTTTCTCTCCTTTCTGTACCTGCTATAATTATCTCAACTTTTGTTTTTAAGCGCACAACTTATTAATTTCCCCTCGTGCAATAATTTACCATTTTGATAAACTTACAGGAACTAAGTTAAAAAAATTCCACCTAGGATTTGAAGATAAAGGACCAAAAATTATGACCTTTGGAAAAGCAAATAACACGTCACTTGAGACAGAATCTAAATGAGAGCAAATTGTGGAAATAATAAAATATTTCAAGGGAAATCAAGAGCAACTCACAGTTAAACAATCTGTAAGTAGAAATTTTTTTATATTGACTTTTTTGTATATTTTGTACCTATACATATTGTATTTTGTAGGATGATCAACCGCTACAGCTTGATAAACTGCCCCCAATTACAGCAATAATAACATATCTGCCGATATTTAGGAAGATGTAACAGACATATATGTACACATTCGACAATATAAATTTAATTTACATAAACCATAATTAGTAGGAGTATAAATTATAATAGTGCATGGATCAGAAAGAAAAATACAATACATTATATGTATTGAAACGAACTGCTATCTACGACCCAGGCAACCAAGTACACATCCAAGATGCCGATCGCGCATAACCTACTCAATACGTGGCGCGCGGAGATTAAAAGATTCCTACCGCCGCACAAGCTTCGCGTACTCGTCAATAGAGGGGCGCTGAGTGCAACCTCTGTTAAAGTGGACGAAAGCTGGACTACATAAAAGTGAACGGACAGAAATCATCGGCAGCCAGTCGCAGTCACACCAGAGTCGCAGTCAGAGTCGGAGTCAGATCTACACCAGCAGTACTTCTAGATAGTAGGTAAGGTATTATTGTTTCTTAAATATTATTATTGTATTGTTATATTATTGTTGTATTGTCAAAACGGTTTCCCGTAGAATGTTCCCTGGACGTACTAATGAGCGAATTAAGTTGGTTGGGAGCATTCGTTGGTTTTATTAAACCTATAAAATTATTATTATTTGTCTTCGCAATACGGTTTCCCGGAGAATGTTCCCTGGACAGACTAATGAGCGAATTAAGTTGGTTGGGAGCATTCGATGGTTTTATTAAACCCATAAAATTATTATTAATTATCTTCGTGAGTTGGTTTCTCGGAGGATGCACCCTGGACGGACCAATGAGCGAATTGTGTTGGTTGGGTGTATCCGATGACTCAAGCCTTCACGCCTCCTTGTCTTTAGTCAATAAAAACATTTATTCTAGCTTAAGTTAATTTGTAAAACACGATACTGCTCAGATTTTGTGTTTGTTCTTTGAAACCGAGCCCCAGGTCCACGAAGGCAAATGGACAACGTGGACATCGTCTTCATAGCCACTTATTCGTTTCAAATGATATGTTAAGGGTTTTTGTTATGCACCAAGTACAAAATTATAAGGAGTTGCAATTCCCCACAACCCAATGTTATAGATTCGGCGGGTTTAGCACAAGGGAAAATTACCTCCAAGGGTATAAAGTAATTTAACGTGTACTCTCGCTACAGGTCCCGAGCTATAGATGTTAGTGTCCATGAAAGTACCTGTTAAACTCTGAATACCCTTTAGCACTCTTTTTCGGACTCGCGTTTGTATTATTATTTAAACATAATATTTCGTACAATATCTGGTGTTAATAATAATCTTTTGTAAATGTTGTTCTACACAAGTTGAAGAACAATAGATGCGATGTCTTTCGTTTCGAGAAATAATTTGTTTTATTGAGTTGCTCCCTTCCCTACTTATTCTGAGTCTGCATAAAAAATTTGGTAAATAAATAAACGACTGCACTTTTCCACTCTGCTTCAAGAACTTGCATACGGACATCAACGTTGGTTGCCTACCACTAAGACGATTACATCATGAGCCATCTTCGTAAGCTATACTACAGGCATGAGAGCCTCAGTACTATATTAATTCTATATGACGTCAATACCGAGATATGAAATAGAATATATAATTAATCCCCGTTTTGATTCGTTACAGTACAGTATTATTTGTTTCTAAATAAGACAAAAAATCTGTAAACATTGTTTGTTTTTACGTATGTAGCTCTAGGTTATTCTGACCTAATTTCCTATCATTAAAGCCTAGGAAAGTTACATGGTACCGTTACTATACACTTTTAAGTCATAAGAATGGATGATTGATTGGGCATTCAGCCATATGAAAACTTTTCTTTAAGTTATGCCAGATACTGTACGTGTGTGCTGCCATGTGTCCTTGACTAAACTAGGAATCTTTGACCTATTGTCCACTTTTTTAGACAAATATCCCTGTTATGAGCCGCCCACACAGTCCAGACTTCAGAGAAACCCCCTGCCCCAAGCCTAATAGCAATAAACTTAATTCGAGAGTGAACATCTCGACTTCCCCCACCTGAATTCAACCCCTCTTGACACGATTATAAACTACATAACCCAGATTCAGAACTTTCTCCGTAACGCAGCAAAGCGAATTCGCCCGAATACATCTGCATGATAATTAATCTGTAATGTGTGTGGAGAGTGAAGCTTTTAACTGTGGAGAGGACGAGACGTTATCAAACCATTAGAGTTTTAACAAGGCGTCAATTTTAAATGAGCCCAGCGAGGGCCGCCGAACACAGAAGGAATAGCGAATCAAAGTGCGCGCCATCTCCTGGAGCACTTAAAACTATCGGCTTCCTCTTCCCTATTCCCAGCATCAATCTCGGCCCCTTGTTAATCTATAAACGAGCGACTCTGATAAACGCACCATTTCGTAAGTGAATTGCACGGATCGCGGCCGACCCAGAATTACGAATTAAAGTCGAACTTCAATTAGGTAAAATCCAGCTCCTGCATATATAGCGTGTAAACTAAACCTGCATTTGGTTTTCCTGATGTCTATGCGACATTCACGATCCATTAAACGTCACATTACAAGTTGAATTGCCAGCTGAAGCTGTGCTTCACTCCCGTTACAAAGGTGATCACAATGAAACCTAACGAAACCGTACTTGTGATCTATGTGTATTTTGCTAATTAAATACTTGTTGCTCTGCGACAACTTTTCCTTTCGTACCTCTGAAGCCATGTTTTTTATGTACCATCGATCTTTTTCCGACAATGTTTTCCTGGGCTGTTTACCTTTAATTTCCCGCAAGCGACTGTACTAAGCCTCGCATTACAAACACAATTACAGTACAAAGGGTTAACAGGAAACAAAGAGCAACCTTACAATAAATTTAAATCAAAGGTGTACACCAGGCAGGGTTTTAGCGATTTTATTTCACGTAAACAGAACCGCAGTACCCAGCTAATTAATTAACCTTAATTGAGTTGAATAATCTACTATATGTAACCACAAATATTTATTTAGTGCTGCAAAGAGATCAACTTGTTTAATCGTTTAGGTTTAACTTTAACTTTCCCTGACCTTTACTTGCATTTAATTAATAGTAACTGATGCATTCAGAACTTGAAACTTTCCATCGACATTTTGTACATCTTTGAAACGCTACCGAATTTAATAATCCACACAAAAGGAACACATCTGTACGAAATCGGTTATCTGCACTTCACCACTTGATGCAACTAACAATTAGGTAACTAAGCAAATAGTTTAGTAGTTCAGCAACTCTCTAGTTTGTTTATCTGATAATATGGCGCTACTAAATAACGTGTTGCCGTTGTAAATCACACGAGCACGACGTCATTGCAAGGGTATTATAAGCTACCAAGAGTTATTTCTTCGAATGTCCGTAAACGCTCTGTTGCACCGAACTCATTCCCGGAGCAAGTCCGGTGGATTATTTCTCGTAATTTATCGCGGCTTCGCTGCAGACGGATCTGTACTTCCAGAACTATTAGCCCGGGCATTCCTCCATTCTTGTTGCTTTTCCCTTTGGATGCATGCGAATGCCGGGCTCAGGCGACCTTGATCTATCTCAATTGGCATTCCGTTGTATCTCCTTGCACCACTATCTAACGCTATTACTGCTCTGGAGCTAATTTTAATCGGATTAGAATAGAATAGGGGAAAAGCGAAGATGTGACGACGTTCTGTGCATCCCCAAACAACTTATGAATGTACTTTCGAATTGAGTTCTAATTAACCAAATACTAGGTATATAGACTCTAGTCTGTATTTCCGGACCCTTAAAACTAATTCCCTCTTGATGATAGAATCTTATTAGCGGGCGCGAATTTTTGTTGGCATTTTATAACCGAATCTAGTTGTAGCAAGATTACAATGTTAAAAAAAGCTACATTTGTGTTTTGAGATCAGCGTACTTGGAACAACCCATGTTGGCGTTCCCAGCAAGTTGAGTGATTTAATGGAAGTAGGGTAGAATCAAAACGATCCAAAGAATACTTGCAAGTAGTTTATTTTAAGCTGCGCTACTAGTTTCGACTCACAACTAGAGTCATCTTCAGGCGCTTAAGTCCGTGAATATAATAAAATTTGAAGAGAATAAACATAAAGTCACATAACACTACACGTTAAAATTCAAAATTGATTATTACTATGTACGGATGATCAACCATTATTAAGTTAAAATTAGATTAGCAGAACGGCATATTGATGTAAGTTGGAACAACCCTATTCAATATCTTTCTATATGATATATCACACAATCCGATCGATTCAATAATAGTCACTTTTGCAAATGTATTGTAATAATTACTCAAAATAGGCTTATCCACATTTGAAAGCTGAACACGAAAGCGATGAGTAGACTCAATTTCGAAATTGTTCCCAAAATATATCACAACTCAAAATAAATGAAAACATAGTAAATCGAGTTGATAAAAACAACCTGAGAGTGTACCTGGACACCCGAATAACTTGGGGCAACACATAAATCACAAACTCAAGGAAAGACTTACACAACTGTTTCCACTAATCAATCGAAAATGGCTCTAGAAATGAATTGTGTATTCATCTTCTATATGAAGTGGAACCTTGAAAATAAATTTGAAATGCTGAAAGTGTTTCGAAAATAGATTTCTATAGTGGCTGCTGTTGCTCTTTTTGATATTACAAACAAACAAATTTAAAGAGAATTTGATGTTGAAACAAATAAAAAACGTCAGTAGACTTCAAGGTGGAACGACGCAATATACACTGAAGACTAATAAGAAAATTACATGTATTTCAAAGCAAAATAAACTTATGAATATGGAGTTGAAAATAAAATTTCCAGTACTTTCTTGACTGTTTAATATTTCGTAAGGCTACCGGTTTCGCCGCTGAATTGCGGCTTCTTCAGGCCTCTATAATAGTTAACATTAAGCAGTGAATTAGTGAATTACATTTTACATATTTATCCTAATTGATTATTACAGAAATTATAACATAAACTTACTTGTAGTCAGTATTTTATTTCTTGTCACCTTTATCTTTGTTTTGTAAATCATCACTACTTGCTATTATCATTATATTCCTTTGTTTTATACTTTTTACAATTTTACACATTAAAAATTTACAGATTAAAATTTTGGACAAAACACAGGACAATGATGATTCGAGAATAATGGCTTTTATGCGATATAATGTTTTTTGCATAATATAAAAAAATTTCGGAGTATGTGAAATTATTGAATATCTGAGTGTATAATACTTTATCTTTTAACCTGTATGTAAAATCGATGTATTTTAGAAACAGTTTTCTTTTTTCAAGTGTGATTATGACTTATCTGACCGGTGTGCGGCGCGTGAGCTATGTAGGAGGTACAGTGCCCTGTAATATTAGTTTATAAAGGGGTCTGTAATTTATATCTCCTTGTTCATTGAGGCTAATAAAATTTTGATTGTTTCTAAGTTTATCAAAGTAGTTTAACGTTGTTGAGATCTATTTTGTGTCCATTATGATGTATGTGTTTACCTATGGTTGAGTTTATTATATCTTTTTGATGTTCTTTAAATCTTGTTTTTATATTTCGGCCTGTCTTTCCCACATAGCTCGCGCCACACTGCAATTAATTATATATACGCCACTTTTATCTAAAGGGGGGAGGGGGGGAGGTCGGATACTTATAATTCCCTAGATGATTCAGAATATTATGCTCTGTTTTATAAACAATGTCAATCTTATATTTCTTAAATATGTTGGTCAATCTGTTACTATTGTAGTTGTTATATGTGAGACATCTATGAATGGTGTTTTCTTTGTTTTGTTTTTTGGTTATGTTAGTGTTTTTATTTATCATTGTGTTTATTAAGTGTGGATTGAATCCGTTATTAATGGCTATATATATAGGAAAATCCTCTTATCTCAAACTCCGGAGAGTTTTAATATTATTTGGCTCGTGATGTCATCGTCTTTTGTGGTTAGGACCCTATGATTACGTTGTGTTGTGTGACGTAGTAACCCTGTTGGTTCGTAGGTTTGTTTGTTTGCTAACTTTTAAGCCTTATATCGTTTTACGTACCTTTGAACCTAATGTTTTGTGTACCTTTAAACCTAATGTTATAAAAGAGTGTGCGCAGGAACCTTGTATAACGAACAGGTAAATGGACCCTTAATTCGACTAACTCTAACCTTGTCAGATTTGCGTTCTGGTTTACAGGATTGCCACCTGTCAACATTCACACTTGTACACAGAAACACATGGGTTCACTGCTAGCATACCTTCACTCTTAGAAGGCTTGTTTATTAGTTCACATTCATTACCTCAGTTTATTTTTATTCCCCAATCGAGGTGGGGAGCCGAACCTATCGGAGGACTGGAAGAGCCTATAAGAGGGTTCTATCCCAGCGATCTCTCTCGAAACGGCCAGACCCTTCCGCTCAACTTGCTCTCCTTCATATTAATAGCTAGAGAGTCACAACAGAATTCAGTTCGTACCACTGTCCACAGAGATGGACAGCGGACCTACTGAGCGGAGGTAGAGCACTTCATAAAGATGTCCCCCCCCCAATTGCGCCGTTGGCGTCCGGGTGCCAGGCTAAACCCTCGACACGATTCTTCTACATCATACCCAAGCGGAAGACTCGGAAGTCTAACAACGTTGGTTTGGTTTGTTATGGTTGAGAAAAATTGTGATGGCATTAGAACTGCCTGCAGGGAAACCTGTTCGTCAACTTAGCTCCGCAAAACACCTTCCACGCGTAGCCTGAATGTCATTATGTCTGAACCTAATCGCGAGTGGTTTAATGTTGTTCTCCCCCCAAACGGTTGTTCTCCCCCCAAAGTGTTGTTCTCCCCCCAAAGTATTGTTCTCCCCCCAAACTGTCGTTCTCCCCTAAATTGTTGTTCTCCCCCCGGACCCTTGCCGTCCCCTTTTATGGTCGTGAATAAAACGCTCAATTGCGCAAACCTCGCCGCGGTTACCTTAATCTTGCGATTATTACTTAAGGGGAACTGGAATAATGTGAACAGGCAACAATGTTAACGGCTCGTATAAGAATAGTTATGGAAGGGCAAGGAAACGTATAGTGTGAATCAATCTTAAAGTTACCCTACTCGGTTATCATACGACATTTCACAAAAAAACTCATACGGCATATGATTAAAATCTCTAATAACAACGCATGCGTTCAAATGACATCTCATGCGTTTAAAGTTCATGAAAAACTCACCCTTTCGGAAAGGAATGTTACTGCCATCGTCTACTTGTCCCCTGCACCAGCCATAGTAATGAACGATTCCCTCGAGGACTTCCCCGAAGAAATACACCTTGAAGGAGAGGTAAACGCACAAAACTATGTAAAACAGGATGAAGACCCCGATGAGGATTTTCGAATTGAGGAGGATTCCAAGCATGGCGATGAACACCACCAAGCCTGAGATGGTGAAGGTTCCATAAGCGCTAGCGTTGATGTCGGGGTGCCTATTCTGGTACAACTTGATCATGCACAAAATGGCCATCACATACATGAAGCTGGTGTCGAATTGGAAGTTCATCTGGCTGGGGCAGATGTGGTAGCAGCTGGACATGATCCCTTCGAGGACCAAAGCCACCCCCATCGCGTAAAATAACCCGTAATGCTGCGGGATTCCTCTTCTCTTGTTATGTTTAATCAATTTATCCCGGAATAAGGTGATGGCCAGAAATGTCGCCCCGGCCATGATGTAGCCAACGTTGGAGTAAATGTGGTTGAAGTCGGTTAACCCCCACAACGGCCTCGAGCAGTAGAAGTTGTGGTAGCAGATATCTTCGTCCCCTGAAGAATTCACCCTACTTTGGTACGAGACCATCAGTTGGACCACGGGGATGCCGTAGAACAACCCGATGTTGAGGATGTGCCACAAGAAGTTGTACGACTTCTTGCTGCACCTTTCCTCCTCCTTCACCAAATGAATCAGAGTGAGCTCGTCGATTCTGTAATGCTTGTCTCTGGCTTGCTTGGCGAGGTTCTCCAAATCTTGAGTTCTCCTTCGGAATCGGTCCACTTGATCTGAAGATCGAGACTGAGATGGATCTCGAGATTGAGATGGGTCTCGAGATTGAGATGGATCTCCAAATCGATCAGATGAAATCAGGCTTTGTTGAGAAGGGCCCGAACTTTGCTGAGACGAGAGCAAGCTTTGCAGAGATGACAGTAAGCTATTCTGAGATGGAACCAATGGAGTCCGTTCATCTCTGTCGACTTCCCACATATATCTAACTTTCCCGTACTTGTACGAAAGTAATGTAGAAACGATGAGGGTGGCACAGAAAGCAAGGTACATGCCGAAAACCGCCATTACCGGTTTGAGGTATTGTTCTTGCTGGATGGTGTCTTCGATGATGAAGGTGATGACGGTGGTTCGGTTCGTTTGCTCTTGGATCATCGATGGTTGCGATGAGGGCATTAAGTTTCGACTGCAGTCTGAGTTGTCTCCTTTAGCCACGAAGATTAAGAAGAACCCTTTGGGGAAATCGTCCTTCTTGATGTACAATCCGCCTAAGGAAGTCAGGAGGAAAGATAGAGGAAATCTAAAATGTCTTGGTATCAAAAGTTACCTTTCGTTATCATAGTTTGGAACCAGCCGTCATACTCGACATCCTTGTTTAAGTCCCTGACGGGACAAATGCTGTTCTGGACGCTCACAACCAAGCAAACCTCATCCTCAGAAGTCACCTTGATGAAGGTGGAAACTTTGATTTCGTGCTTGTCTTCCGGGTAGTAGTAGAAGGTCGGCTCCGAAGGCGATACGGCAACCGTGTAGTTCTTCTCCTTGTGGATGTAATAGTCCTCGACTTCTTCAGTTCTTAGGGTCACATTAAGGGTGACTTCCGAAGCCGTCCAAATGTAGACGCTGAAGCTGTTTTCCAAAGAGGGCTTAATGTACTCGTCCTCGTCGTAACAAAGAGTCCTGGCAGTCCTCGGCATCTCCAGGATACGATCATGGTCTAATTTTAGGACCATTGGAATCTGCCAGGCTATCACTTGTTGCTCTTGCTTCACCGTTATCAAGATGGGGAACTTTATCGTTGATGAGGTGCAAAGAGTGCTGATGCGGAAGGGGTTTTTGGTCTTTGGGACAAAACGATTTTAGTGTACCAGTTGTTTTTTTGAGTTGTTTTTTATTACTTTTTTTGAGTTGTTTCTTATTACTTTTTTTGTTAGATGTGGTTTTACTTACGTTTGCTTTAGGGTACTCGATTATGTACTCTATGGTGTTGTTAACTCCGACTGTGTACTTTTCGCCATGGACACCTTGGATTGTTTGGATTTGATGGTCTTGAAGGCTGTTTACGGCGAGGCCCAACAAGATTGTGACGCGATATAAGTAAAACAATGTTTCTACGAAAATTAAACATATATAAAAAATATAGTAGAGAATAAAAAAACATTAAACATACCTTTTTGAACCATTTTAATGCAGCACGTGAACATAGAATTATGTGAATGTTGAGTAATGTGTACTGTCACACGTATATGTAAATACTTAATTGTTTAAATACTTATACCACAGATAACATACCTATTGATCATTCACACAAAAAGTATCCTTATTACATTAAAACAACGATGTTTCATTAAAACGTCATATTGCAAGAATCACTAATTTTATACACCATTACTGGTAAATAACTTCTAACAACTGGCTGTCTAGTTGGTAGCTGAGTAGCATCGAAGTGCTGATCGAAGCAAGCGTGCTTGTAGTGTTATTAGTTAAAGTTGAGGCATGCCCACTACATGACGTCACCGGTCTAACGGAGATTCCCGTCCAGTTTTTTTGAACTGATCTCCCAATGAGTAAAACTATGGGAAGTACCCAATGAATTTTGTATGACTGGATATAATTGACGTTCGGGAATGAACGATGAGTGTCACAACCTTCTCTTGGTATATTCTTTAATTTTAAATAAAACATTCATTTATTATAATAATATTAAATGTTATCTCGTTCAGAGCTTCGTTGCCATTGCCTACATCAGCGGCAACGATCAAAGGATGTACCAAAATCTACTTGGTTTTAGCCTTGAATTTATCAAGGCATGCCCCACTCATTCATAACTGGAAATACAAATAAACCTACGGCGTCGTTGAAATAAACATATCCAGTAAAAAGTTTTGGCACGATGTCAGTATAATATCTGCGGACGAATATTCCACAGCTTGGCGAACCACAGATTCGGAAAACCAATAATGTAATCACATAAAGTGATAAGAGGCATGTTATTTATGCTAGTTTTTACTTTGTTAGTAAATAATTCATAATAGAGTAAATAGGTCATAATATAGTAAATAAGTCATAATATAGTAAATAAGTCATAATATAGTAATATTTTAATAAGACTACATACTAAAAGATATTTACTAATAAGGAAAAATCTGCACGTTAACCTGGTTGCCTAATTTCAACCTTTTTACATAGGCTACAAAAGCTATCTCTTAAACGTTAGGTATATGGAATTCTTACTTTCATTCTCCTTGTTTAAGATATCACATATTTGATATTGAATTAAGGATTGTTCTTAAATATAGCTCCAAAATCAGACCACCAAGATTATGTAAATCCTTGCTTTCCAACAGATCCGTCCGTGGTTCAGGCACTAAATTACAAAACTGAAAAATAAAGAGTGCGTGGTCAAAATTCAGACAAATTGACCAAACTTTTTAAACTATTTTTTTAATAAAACATTGCATATTATCAAAAAATCATATTAAATAACACTCGAGGGTTCCCTACCGAGCACGATTATCTAATATATAGTCTATGTCTGCAAATGCTGATTCTATATGCGGTATGGATTTTTGGTCTTGGCAACTTCCGTCAATGACCAAAATTCTTAGAACTGAGGCCCAAAGGCAGGCAAGAGAAAACGAGTGGCGCAACAAGGTCCACCTCCACCGTCGAAGCGATACCATAAAAGCCACCTACGCCCTCGCTGAGGGGATATTCTCAATACTGGGATTAAAAGTCTTCTTATCCATGCTAGGGATCATCCTCGAATCAATCACCATCCTAATGATCCTCTTCGTAATCTTATAAATCTCGCTCTGCCTCTACTTATCCGTTTTTTTTATTATTATTGCTGAGGTGGTTCCTGGTTGGCCCCCGCACTTCGACCTGTTGGTCCTTTGTGCCCTCCTTATCCTGCACTACAGCAGTTCTGTGTCTTTGACAAAGTCCAGAAGCTGCTTGTAATACGCTCTCTTGATCACCTCTGGTTCGTCCTTTGTCGATCCCAGGGTCCTGAGTCTGCTGGCAGTGAAAGCCTCTGTCATATCGAGAGGAACTCCAAAAAGTTCTATTTCTTCCCCTGCCGTACGGCTTGGTTTTCCTGGTGAATGATGCGAGGGAGGTTTTTGCCGGGTTGACGGTTAGACCCTCCCTTGTACACAAGTTCTCCACTATTCTGAGGGCACCTTGCATCCTATCAAGGATGGTAATGTCATCTGCATAATCGACGGTCCTAAAGCCGTTTTCTTCCAACCTGTGTATCAGTCGGTCCACCACAAGACACCAGAGCAGGGGTGATAATACACCCCCCTGCGGGCATCCCTTCGCGACCCTTACTGTAACAGTTTGCCCTTCCAGAGTGGCCGAGATATGTCTGTATTTGAGCATGTTGGTCATCCACCTGCACAGCGCAGGATGGATTCCCCTGTCCAACACGGCTCTCTCGATGGACT
>JAWQRP010000875.1:0-22920 GCA_033557875.1 Quadriops clusia
TTCGTGGATATTGAATTTTCTCGATACGTGAGGATTAGGGATGTTAAACTTAAGACGCCAGTGCAAAAATTAGCTCGTTAGTGCAAAAAATGACCAAGTTATACCAAAAATCGTGTGATTTTTTACTTAACTTTGAGGGGCTGTATCTCCCTAGGGGTTGAAGATCGGACAGGGGTCAATAGGGACTTTTCAGCTTCTTTTGGTGAATACTATATGTGGTGTAAAGGAAGGGTGTAATTTTGAAACGCCCTGTATACTCAATAAGATTTGGTTGGTAATTTTAAATAATGTTGGCAAAAGTCTCATGCTTCTCCGACACTTTCACTAAGCAATTGCGTGGCATATTTCACTTTCATCTTACAATATAAAAAGTGGATGTGGGCTCTTGTTAACTTTGTACCTTGTATCTTCTGTGTCTTGAAGTTCTTGCAACTTTACTATTTATTTTCAAGATATACGAGTATAATTTTGTTCTGGGTCGTAGAAGTGATCGTAAAATTGAAGTGCGTTTCTAATCAATTTAACCACGTAACATGGATCCAGAAATACATATATATATTTTTCATTACTTATGGGATGACTGAAATGCCCTTGCATATGGGAAACATTAAAATTGCAGCCTAAAATTTGAGCCATTGCTATATTGCTCTGGTAGCCATCAATTGTTAAAGTAATTACATGCACTCCTATGAAATACAAATTCTCTAAACACATCCTTAGTAAATTGGCCTTTTGTTCTCCTGAAAAGCTGTCAATAAAAAAATATGCCACAGGTAATTACCATCGCTCATTTACACAATTTACTAAATATACCAGTACATTGCGGGCAACTTTTAAAGAATCTGTTTTTATTTGTCCAACTACATCTACATAGCCTTTTTTACTTCTTCTCTAATTGCCATTTCAACCATCATTAGTGATACAATGACTTTCTTTTGTGAAACACGAACCTTATCGTTAAATATATTTAATGACTCCGAAGTGAAGCCTGGAGCATCGACGATACTTTGATACCATCGTCTAATAGTTCTGCTATGAGGCAGTACTGTATCAAAAGTAACTTCTAATTACAGATTGCTTGACACTGTATGTTTTAACATACATTTTGTCGGATACGATAAATCCTATCAGGTAAGACGGTGTGTGTAGACAGCAAAACCATCACTTTGTCGAAATAAAACGAAAACAGAGTTCTATTTAGTATTTGCATATATCTGATCTGAAACAATGTTCTCACAAATTTCTTGAATAAAAGAGAAACTGTGACCAAAAAAGAGAAAAACTAACAACACTACTGCTTCCTCCATGTCGACTGTCAATATTGAAGCAAGCAAAATGTTAGAACTGATATGAAAAATGAAGGTAGAGAATAATGGACTATATTCTGTTTCCAACATTTCATTAGGAGTCTGTTAATGAAACGTTACGACGAGTGGGGGTTGTGAAATACCAACCTCAAACCAACAAAATTTCTGATCTTATACTGAACGTTTGTAAGAGATTCGACGTCGAATCAGTATAGGACCAGAAACTTTGTTGTTTTGAGGATGGTATTTCACTCTCCACACTTCGTAACGTTTCATTAAACGGACTCTTAATGAAATGTTGGAAACAGAATAGGCCCCAATGTCTGAACATTGAGTAAAACGTTCGTTTTAATTGACCGACAAAATGTACGTTAAAACGTGTATTGTTTATCAGCCTTAAAGCAAAAAATGAGAGAAATTTGATGTTATAGAAAATACCTCAATTGGTGGTAATATCAACTGAATTGGTGCTTCGATCTCTTCAGTTTGTACTCCTACATCCATACGAGTGATTGTGTTGCATATCGGAGGATATTAGCTTTATTAGCATTTGTTGTTGAATATTTGCACGAAATTAACGCACACTTTCTCATTTTCGAGTAGTATTACGTAAAATGGCGAACTAAAATGTCAGTTTGCCGTACCTATTCGTACCTAATTTTACCTGACCTCACCCCGTGCATGCATCAAACGGATACGCGTACGGTTTGGCTTCTCCTTTCCTACTATATATTAAACCTCCTTGGGGGCTAGTAAGACGCTAAAGGTTTGAAAATATGCAAAAGAAACCAAGGGCTATTAAGACACTAAAGGGTTGAAAATAAAGTAAAGTAACCTAGAGCTATTAAGACACTAAAGGTTTGAAAATAACCTAAACAAATTTATGGCTATTAAAACACTAACTTTTTGAAAATAAGGTAAAGAAACCTAGGGCATTAATATATTAATCTGTTAATTAAGAAGCATTTTGGAGCTTAATTTGCGAGACATGATTTCTTAAGAATAAATTTTAAAATCAATATTTGAAAATTACGTTCATACACATGTAAGCGATGTTCCGGTTAATCAACGTTTGGAAAATCTGTGGTCTACTATACTTATGCCATGGATAAAGAAACTAATTTCTTTATCATAGTCAACTGCGGGATAATGAGTCTAAAGTAATAGATATATCTATCGTTCCTTTATCAGTAAACTCCAGATACGACCGACTCTTCTATACCTGACCAAGTATTGTCGTAAGCGCACTAGGTCACAGATACGCTGTGACCTTATGTTGAAACGACTCCTTGTGCAAATCTAAATCTGTTACATTTAAAATGAATCTGAGTGTACATACCTCATTGTGAAACCTAGCAACTGAATGGTATTCTTGTTGATTTTTTGCCTGTACTGAAAATTACCGCTTTCTTCACTTTAGGTACATTTTTCAAAAACTATAAGGGATATTGACTGGAATTTTTGGGATTGCAATTCTGGAAAGAAATTGGGCAGAGGAAGTATCAAATAACTGATTCGTTCCCACCTTTTTTCCAATGAAGTAACAACATTCTTTGAAATTTTCACATCACCTGGTAATCATTTAGTAAAGAGAACAAATGTTGAAAATTTCATCAGAATCGGACAAAGGGTTACCGAGAAAATGTGCCTTAATTTTTAATGTAAAACGGTCCCAGTGGTTATCCCCTTATTATAAATCAATATCGTGTTCAGTTTTATTATTTCTGTACACTTGGTTGCCTAGTGTTCAGACACCTAATGCGGCAAGCTTCAATTATTTAAAACTTTCAAAATAATCAAAATTTTGACAGTAACTATTCTATTGATTTCACAATTTAAATTTTAATATCATATTTCATAACATTGTGTAATGTGTTAATTTTGCTACGAATGCAACTTGTTTTATATGTACCGACATAGCATTTTAATATGATATACCGTTTGACCAGTGAGAGGTGATGTAACTTGCTTTAACCGCTGCGGACGTAGAGGTCATGGCTACAACAGCACTAACTATATCACTAGTTTCCGCTTAAATAGTTCATGACGCTTTATCATAAATAAAAAACTCCTTTACATTAACAATAGTTGACTGAATATAGTTCATGGTGCATCGCAATGTTCTCGTATCTTCTTCGACCGCGTTTTTTATTTTTATCAGGCGTCCTCTCGGTAGTGTTTACGTTTTTGTCAAACCCGGTTTTGTGTGATGTTTACGACAACTCCATCGACGGCTGCAATTTGTCAAAACAACTGATAGAAGAAATAAAAGGTTACGAACCTGTGGCCAGAAGAATAATCAATTCCTTAACCAATGGATCCCATAAGGGTTCCACCTACGACAAATTGGCCAGGTTTATTGACAAGTTTGGAAATAGAATTGCAGGATCCCAGAATTTAGAAAATGCTATTGATTACATGCTGAACCAATCCTTAAGTTTTAACCTAGAAAATGTTCACGGAGAAAACGTAACGATACCCCATTGGGTTCGAGGTGCAGAATCCTTGGAAATGCTGGAGCCACGATATCAAAAATTAGCGATTTTGGGTCTTGGGGGGAGTATAGCTACACTACCTGAAGGAACTGTTGCTGAAATTGTTGTCGTGAATTCTTTCGATGAAATGAAGCAGATTCAATCTAAAATAGCTGGAAGTATTGTGGTTTTCAATGAAAAGTGGGCAGGATATGGAAAAACCGCCCAATACCGAAGTCATGGGGCTGCAAGGGCTGCTAAATATGGAGCTGTTGCTGTTTTAGTTGGTTCGGTGACGCCTTTCTCGATTTATAGCCCGCACACAGGTTGGCAAGATTATGATGATAATGTGAAGAAGATTCCTACTGCTTGCATAACAAAAGAGGACGCTCATATGTTTAGACGCAGGCAGGATAGAGGGGAAAGGATTGTAGTGCGGTTGAAAATGCAAGCTAAAAATCTAGAAGACGCTATATCTCGGAATTCTGTAATGGAAATAAGAGGAAGTGTTGCTCCTGATAAGGTTGTGCTCATTTCTGGCCACCTTGACAGTTGGGATGTCGGACAGGGTGCTATGGATGATGGAGCTGGAGCTTTTATATCATGGAACTCTTTGGTTGTTTTGAAAGCTTTGGGGTTAAGGCCGAAGAGGACTTTGAGGGCGGTTTTATGGACAGCTGAGGAGGAAGGATTGGTTGGAGCTTTTGGGTATTACAATACTCACAAAAGCGAGCTTCCTAATATAGACTTCATTATGGAATCCGATGAAGGAACGTTTAATCCCCGTGGAATAGACTACGCTGGCCCTGCGTTTGGTGCTTGTGTTCTGCAAGAAGTCGTAAAACTTTTAGCTCCTATTAACGCGACTCGTTTAGAATGGTCTACAAACGTTGGCTCGGATATAACCATAATGATTTCTAAGGGGTTACCAGGGGCGAGTTTACTGAACGACAACGAAAGATATTTTTGGTATCATCATTCCGATGCTGATACTATGGATGTGGAAGACCCAGATACTCTAGATCGCTGCACGGCCGTATGGGCAACGACTGCGTACATAATGGCGGATCTAAGTGTCACTATACCAAAGAATTTAACTTCATCAAGAAGTAGTGTCTAATTTATTCTTATGTTTTCAATATGATGTAAAAACAATGTATACTTTGTACGTACAATTTAAGTAAATAAAATTATTGACGCGCAAAAGGTTAATTGTTTAATTGAATGACAAAGTGTAAACCTATTAATAAGATATAATTAATGACACTATTTATGGATGTCTTCATAGAGTTGAAAGCGTTTCCTAGAGCAACTAGAACAAAAATTTAATATCACAAAAATAAATAATATTAAATTAAATAAATAAAAAATCATTAAAAATGGATGCCTTAAACTTACTGCAATTCCTTTGGTAAGATTTGTATTCATTCATACAAGAACATACGCCCATTATACATCGCATTTTATCCAATTGATCGTGACCGTGATAGCAATCTTCGTGGGTCAAACAATTTTCATTTAATCCTCTGTTTTTCAAGCACTGCGGGTAAAGATAGCCAACGTTCTGCAAATGGTGATTTTCTTTGCAAACGCACGCATTTTGCAAACAAACTGATCTCTCGCCGTAAAGGGATGAGCACTCTAAATCGTTTTTGCAGCTTTTCGAATTTGAGTCAATTACTATTAAACATTAATTCAAAATAGAATTCGTAATTTTTAGTATACATAATATATAGTACTTACGTTGCAAACAAAATCCATTATATTGCATAGTACTTCTGTCGCATTCACAAACTCCAAATCTGCAAATGGCATCAATAGTTTTGCAATGGGATTCATTCATGCAATGTCCATTTAAGGTAGCAGCTTTTGTAGGAAATGTCGAAGAAAACCATAATAGGAGATAAGAATGCACCAGTATCTTCATAGCACTGTATACATTTATTTGATTAAAAAATCTAGGAATTAGCAATGTTAACTATACCTTAATCTCAATATTTTTAATGCACCAACAATGAAAATAAAGACAATAATTTAAAATCTATACTGAATTGACCAAGCTGCTGCAGCCATAATACTTTGATTGCACTTAATTATTTTCAGAAAATTAAAAATATCTAAATTTAAGTACATTCGTGAGATATACGGGGCTATCGTTCATGCATATTTATTGTTTACTTCTCATACATATTTTCATACCTAAATATTATCAAAATTTAAATAAAATATTATAACGATTCCATGGTATTATTAAACATAATCTAAAAAACACCATTAACACTTATTTTTCGCAAAAAAATAATGTATATGATTTAAAAAAAGCTATCTTGGAGGAGCTGGGATTTGAACCCAGGACTTTCAGCATGCGAAGCAGACACTCTACCACTGAGTTACACCCCCACTTAAACATTGATATCTACAAAAAGTATATAAACATGTGAAAAAATATTTAAACAATAAATTAATAATAAAGGTGTAGAATAATTCATTTCGATTTTGTTAGGTGTATCCGAGAGTCTAAATTTCGATAACACAACATAATACGCATAAAATACCTTGTGGAATTTACCACAATAAAACCGTGACTATATTAAAGTGTAAATATTTAAAACGCAGTATATATTCATTCTTCTACCGCAAAATTAGGAATAACTGCTATTATTACATTTATAGTTAGTTTCAACAATGGCTGTGCTGGAGATGCTTATAATACCTATGTACGTAAGTTTATCATTGACTTATTAAAATAATTAAAAAAATAAAGTAATAAAACAACTTTAAGATATTAACGAGCAGATCCTTGGTTTTTAACTGACCTTCATTGCCTTCGTACTATTTAGGTATAAGTATTACACGGTAACAACTAAAGTAGATGAAGAGGCAGTGAGTGTAGGGCACCAGAAGAAAGTTGGACATATAAACAGTCTGCTTGCAGATGCGCTCCGCTTCTCACGTCCCTGACTAAATTCCAAAAGTTCTTGATAAAAAATTGGATCAACGATAAATTTAACATTGATTCCGGACGGCGGAGTGCGATTAAATTAGTCATTCATCTCGTACGTACCGCTCGCTGTCATTCTAGTTTTAATTGCTAAAAGGAAAAGTATTAGCAAAAAATACTTGATAAACTTGTCCTAAAATCATTTCTCGCAGTGCAAGTTCCAATTGACGCAAAAGCGGAAACATACCTTTTATGTCCTTCTAACAAGTATTGTCGTTAATCAGTTGGTTACCAGTGCTTTAATAACAGTAATAAGGCAAAACTATTGTAAGTTTCTTCTTCATTTTTAAATTATCTTATATTGCGTTATATTATTCCACAGCCTTTCAACCTCAAGAATGAAATTATTAGCATACTTACTAAAACTAGGCATGCTCCTCGTTCGTATCTTGTTCTTCCCAGCTTACACTTACTTTAGGCTTCAACGTCCGAAGCGTTGCCCGCCAATTGAGGACGATGTCATCAAGATTCCCGCAATTGAGCTGGCTGAAAAAATCCGAAAAAGACAAGTTACCTCAGAATATGTGGTCAGATCGTATATTTCAAGAATTCAATCTGTTAACACTGTCTTGAATGCGGTAGTTCAAGATCGCTTTAACGAAGCAATATCTGAGGCGAAAAACGTTGACGCCTTCTTGGCCGAAAAAAAAATTACCGAAGAAGAATTGAAAAGCAAGAAACCATTCTTGGGACTCCCTTTCACAGTTAAAGAAAGTATTTCCCTATTGGGGATGAGTAACAGAGCTGGCAGTTTAATCCATAATAGAATCAGATCAGAAAAAGACGATAATATGGTGGCGCAACTGAAAGAAGCAGGAGCCATTCCTCTCTTAGTATCTAACACTCCAGAATTATGCATGAACTGGGAGACCTACAACAAAATCACAGGAAGGACTCTCAATCCTTATGATACCAGAAGGACCTGTGGGGGATCGAGTGGAGGAGAAGCTGCTTTGTTAGGAGCTGGAGCTTCTCTCCTAAGTCTTGGTTCAGATGTTGGAGGATCTTTGAGGATACCTCCTCACTTTTGCGGAGTTTGGGGGCACAAACCAACTCCAAGAACTGTGCGCCATTGTGACCATTTTCCAAATTGTACAGATGAAGAAATTTGGCCATTGGTTTTCACTCTTGGACCCATGACCCGTTATGCTATTGACTTACCCTTATTTCTCCATGTAACATGTACCTCAGAAGCTAGACCAAAACTTAACTTACTTGAAAAGGTACAATTTTATCATTAATTATCTTCTCCATTCTGATATTTATTATGCTTTAAGGTAAACATTCAAAATATCAAGTTTTACTACATGGAAAACGATGGAGGAAGTCTACTAACATCCAAAGTGGATGAAGAAATAGTGGACAGAATGCAAAAATTCGTAATGCATCTCAAAACGCAACATAACATTGAAGCCAAGAGGATAAGAATTCCAGGAATGAAGTATTCCCCAATTAGTTTGCTTTCTTTATTACAAATAGACGGTGTAGATTCTGCGATTCTCGAAGGAAACAGTGTAAACCTCGAGTCCATCAAATACATATTTGGATGTTCTAAAGTCACCTTGTTCCCATTGCTTCATGCATTTTGGCAGCCAATCATCAAGCGCTGTGTATCAAAAGCAACGATTGACAGTGTACATGAAAAATTAGACAAATTGAAAAGTAACATGCTGGAAATATTGGGCGATGATGGTGTTCTTCTATACCCAAATTTTCCAACTCCTGCACATTTCCACAGTGAGATTTATTTCAAAGTATTTGATACAAGTTACTTGGCTCTGTTCAATGTTTTTGGATTCCCTTCAACAAGCTGCACCGTTGGTCTTAAGTCTAATGGTTTACCCATTGGAATTCAGGCTATTACTGCTCCTTACAATGATAGACTCGCTTTGAGGGTAGCTGAAGAAATTGAAATAGCTCTAGGGGGTTGGCAACCTCCCCCATTCCACAATAAACATAAGTCAAAAGTTAGACAGTATTAGAAATTACGATTAATTTAAACATAAAACCTGTTGTAAATATGTTCCTACAAAACTTTTATCTTGTACATACATATAATAAATAAGTCTGCGGTGCTTGTGAATATAGTTCTTACATATTGTGATAAATATTGATTTTATAAGGGTAATTATTTACTTAATAAACACACCACAATTAAAAAAGTGTAATTTTATTTTAGTGTTTCATTATAGAATTATACACGACAAATATAATTTCAATGGCAGTTTTCATTACTTGCTATATATTTTCAGGAAAGACATATTAAAAGAAAATAGTATGGAAAATGATGTGAAGTATCTGTTAGATTTATTTTTAATCCTATAATCCTAAACTAATTTGCATCGAAAAGAGAAAACAAAAACTATTTTAACTTCCATTATTTCATAACCAATACTTTTCGTAGGGATGTGTTGAACCTGACAAGAATACCTAGGGAATTTTAAAAAAGTCTAAATGTTTAAAAGGAAACATACTTAAAAATTTTTCTTTCTACAAACTTCAAATCTCCTATTTGACCTTGCACTCTAAAAACTACAATCAGTGAGGGTTCAATTTAAATAATAGATACATTATGAGCTTGAAATAATATGTAAATGTTTCTGTAATCAAACTTATAACCTTGTACCTCCTACTAGTCTTATCACAAATGTTAAATAAAAAAACTTATACATATTTATTTTCATCAAAAGATAGTAATACTGACATATTAATTATGAACTTACAACTACTGCACTTAAACAGTTACTAAAAATTACCATTACAAATTATTTGTTATACAGGGTGGTCCAGCTAAGGCGGCCACTTAAATTACAGCGTTATTAACAAAATTAGAACAATAAAACTTGCAGGATTTACTCTGAAACATCACACTATTAACTAAAATGAGAAACTTTTTAATGTTATTATGAGTCTTACACCACGGATTGACTGTTAATTGTGCATTTGCAAAACAAAATAAATGACATTTATTGTGGCACAAGATGTATGTAGTAAACAGTTGCTTACAAAAACCATTGAGAGTGAAATTAAAGTAAATGAAAGAATGTGGTTTTGTAGTACCTCCCCCACAATAGTGAGGCACATTGTAATTATTGACAAGCAACAGAGCCCACAAAGAGGCAATAAAAACTTTAGTATTTGTCATTTATTTAACATTGGCCTGTTTCAGCGTAGAAGACCAATAGACGATGCCAGAGATTAGGATCACAATTTTTGGAGTAGTCTACAAAACACGGAGTCCCGGTTCTACATCATTCGCAGAAGATGAAAAAGTTATCATTTTTTCCTAATAAAAAAATCGAGACCTTATTGAGGTTCGAACCATGGACCCCTTGCAACAAACACCAACACCGTAACAACTAGACCATGAAGATAACAAGTAATTGTCATTATTAGGTGACAAATGAGCAAATGTCTAAAAAGTAAATCGACTGTCATGAGCGACTGAACATAAAGCAAGTGTAGAGATGCGTGCATGGCCATGAAGTAGACATAGTCCATAAAATAATAAAATGCACAAATCAAGATTTTTTGCTGCAATATTGGTATTGTTGTATGCATAATCATTCTGAGGATTGGAATTAGTAATAAAAACGCCTTGAAATCTATGTAATTATGTGCCCTTGCGCGGTAACAAAATGTCATAAAGTAAAAAGTTATGGGGATGATTTTAAGCCTTTTATGTGCAGAATTTTTTTGGTGATTTCAATGCCCTAACTTGGTAAACAAAGTTGTGACAATAAATAAATGTTTTTCGTCCATCCGCCACTTTTATGGATACAAGTGTGTTTGCGCAAAAACTATGAAAGGCAGAACAAAACACTAGTAGTGTTTTTTGGAGCTCTTTAGGTGCTGAGTTAATCCTGCAAGTTTTATTGTTCTAACTTTGTAAATAACGCTGTAACTTGAGTGGGTCGTCTTAGGTGGGCCACCCTGTATAAAGACGACACAAATGCTTTGATGTAAATAAAACACGATTCGAATATAAAACAATACAAACATTTTAAGCCATTAAAACCTACTCAATCCATACCATATATTATTCTACACCGTTGGCTTCTGTCTCGATCACAGAATTATTCCCCTCTGTGGTAAATCCCCCTTCGTTTTCCTCAACAAACAAACTCTGTAGCTCCCCTAACGTAACTTTATTTGAATCCCACTTCTGTGCATTTGTAGTAGTTGCTTCATAAATACTCTCTTCAATAGTATTTTTCATTAAAAACTTATACACAAAAGTTTCATTTTTTTGCCCTATTCTATGAACTCTGCCAATGGCTTGCAATTCATCTGCTGGATTCAAAAGCGGCTCCACGAAAATTACTCGTGTTGCTTCGATTAAATTCAAACCCTTAGCACCTAATTGAATAGGCAATAACAAGACTGTTACCTTCTCATTGGGATTTTTAAATCTGCTCAAAACCTTCTGAGTGTTTTTAGAATTGCTCAAAATTTCGCTCTTAATATCGTTCAACTGAAAAATAAGATGGAGGATTTTCATTAAAACTTGAAAATTTGAAAATACTAGGACTTTGACGTTCTCATCTTCCTCTTTAAGACGCATGACCAATTGGACCACTTTGGCTACTTTGGAAGAACAATTCCCTTTCACAGCATTCTGGTCAACGCTTTCACTCTTCTCAGTTTGCACGAAAGAGATATTGTTAACATCGTGCTTTTCCCGACAAACTGAGCACATAATGTGGTTGCACATGCTTTGTCCGATTAGAACTTGGACACATTCCAAACAGTAAGCATGTCCACAAGTTAATACATTCCATTGCTTTTCCAAGGGACTTTTGCATATGGGGCATGGATCCGGTGGAGATTTTCTGGTGCGCAACGTTTGCAAATAACTGTGAGTTCCAAAACTCTTTTCTAATTTACGACTATCCACTGTTACTTCATTTTGCAAGGAAAGTTGCTGGAATTCCAACTCATGTTGCTCGAGCAAATGTATACTTTCCAGTCTTGTGGACAAATTCTCTTGGAGTTCTTTGGGTATCTTTCTCTTTTCCTCCCCCTTCTCGTTTAGTTCAAAATCGTCTTTGAGTCTCAAACGGATTTTGCACATGGATAACTCATCTTCTGAACTTATAAGTTGATCAAGGAAAGTCCAAAACTTTCGCAATTCTTTGAATTCTTTCTTCATAGCGTCAAGTATACTCAACTGAACAGATCCATCATTCACAAGAATTTCATCAGCATTTTTTGAAGAAATTAAAGATTGTAGAACTTTTAAAACGTATTCCTCGGAGCTAGGTTTCCAATTTCCATGAAGTGCTATTTCATCATCCTCCATCTTTTTCCGCATACTAAATAGTCGACATTCATATTGCTTAAATTGGTCACTAGCTAAACAAACTAAACACTTAGTTTTGGTTTTTTTATTCTTCTTTGAAGGTCTTAAATGGCAATCCATTGCTTGATTGACCAATTCTTTATCAATGGAAATTTTAGATTCATTTTCACTATCTAAATTATACAACTTAAGAACAGCTTCCATAGTATCTTGTCGTAAGGTTGTTATTTCTTCATCCCAAACGCCGATTACTTTCAAAAAATCTTTCTGATTTGAGAATTTTATTTGTCTAACTTGAAATATATTATTTGTCTCTAAAATGGTAGCTATTTTTATATTAAAATCTTCCATTAACCCTTTCATACTCAACCAATTTACAGCGTCATAGTACCATTGTCCTAAATTGAGTTGATATTTAGTTTCTTGTTCTTCCACCATTTTTGTACATTTTCTGCTTTCATTTAAGGCAGTTAGACATTCTTTGTGAAATCGCTTCAAGTATTTATCTTCGACACTTTTACATTCCTCCAAGAGTTTATCGTCTTGAATAGTCTTGGGAATATTAGGATATTTTTTTAAAATATCATCCAAATTGTATAATGTATGAATTGTTTGTAACTTATCCACAGAAAACTTTATGAACTTTGAGCTGTCTTCACTTTTCTTTTGGAAATCTTTGATGAACCTTAACACTTCTCTATAACGATCAGCGGCGGTATTCTCATCATTTCTCAATAAGGCAATTCCAGCCAAACCATTTAATCCAGAAATTATAATTCTGGCGTGTTCTTCACAATCGTTGACATTTTTAGCGATTAAGGCATCCAAAAGGTCTTCCATGGAATTTACAGGTTTTCTGGTAACTAAATATCGACCTTTTACAGCATTATGATGGACACATGCTTGCCTTAATGATAGTAAAGGAGCTAAAATGCTTTTATGAGTACTCTTATCTAAAGACTTTAGTGTCATATCCAGATTATATTTCTGAAGTTTAGAGAGGAAGTCTTTTCGGGTCATTTCGTGTGCTCTGTCGTAAAAAAATTTTTCAACGGCTGTAAATTCCAGCTTGTGGACTTCCACAGTTTGTTCTGGAATATCAATTTGTTGGAGGACATCCTCTTTTGTGGTTCTCCAGAGCAATTTTGATAGGAGTTTACAGATGGGTTGATAGTCACCTTTTATGTAATTCCTGTACAGTAAATGGTTCCAAGTATCGACTTCATCGTAAGGATAGAATTGAAGATAATTAATGAGGCCGTACAAGTCAGATGCATTCCTAGAGATTGGAGTTCCAGTGACAGCCCAACGATGGTAAGCCTCTAATATTTTTGCCATTGTAGAAACCATATGATCTGGGGATTCAACAGTTTGGGCTTCATCCAAACATAGCCTCCACCACTTAATCAATATTATTGGACTGCCTGGGGCGGAATATTTTGGCGCTCTTCGTAACATGTTTGAATGGTACTGTAAATTAAAACATTAAAATTATTGGTACTAAATTCACTAGTTTAGAGGCATATTATAATTAAAACTTACATCACTACTTTCACAAATCTTCAATTCATTCTGCAATACATTGTAAGTTGTAATCACTAAATCATATCTACACAATTTTGTAGGGTAAACTGGAGTCGATTTGTTTCCTGTATACTGTAAAATTTTTAAATGGCTGGAAATGTGCTTACAAATTTCCTCACACCATTGTCCCAATAAAGTACTTGGACACACTATCAGTGTAGCTTTTGATTCTAACAGTGGTTGATTTTTCCAACATTGAGGACACCTATAAACTCCGTATTGTTTTTTATAACCCAAGCACTGAGCATGTTGCATTTTTTGACAATCCACACAAGTAATTATTCCCTTTTGTGAATCGTCCCCACAGATACATAAAACACTACTTTTGGTTCTGCTAGAACTCGACGAACTTGATTTAGTAGTATTATAACCACTCAAAATATTTTCATACCACATCTCTAAAGCTATTCGATTTGCAGTTTTTTTGCTAGAGTTCTTAACCCAATCGTCGGGTACTTTTAGCTTTTTTGGTTTATCCACATATTCTAAATTATCTTGTTTGTCACATTTTCTCTTGCGCTTTGTTGGTTGATGTTCTACGACTGGAGTTCCAGGGATATCTTTAGTTTTTTTAACTTGATTTTTTTCTATGGTATTATCAATTTCTTCTGTTTGTTCTTCGTTATGTTGATTAATTATTTCTTTTTTTTCGTTTACTGTTTCTTTATTTTTCATTCTCCTGAGATATCTTTCACTTCTTTTTTCGAGTCTTATAAATTTTCGTTCGTCTTCTTCGTCACTATCAGTATCATCTTCATTATCTTCTTGTTCAGTTCCTTCGCTCATTGAATCTTCATCTTTAATAGTGGAATTATCCTCAGGTTTAGGATTCAGTAAAATTAATGCCAATACTTCAACTGTTTTTCCCAAACCCATCTCATCGGCTAAAATACCACCTGTTCTTAATGGCTTTATTAATGGTTTTGTAAGTTCCAAATAACCAGTATATTTATCAAAATAAACCAACTTTCCACAGTCTAATTTTACTTCTTCATACATTGGATGTAAAATTTGTTCATCTCCACCTGATCTGACTACACGTAAGTCAGATTCAGATTCACATTCTTTAGTTTCATCATTTTCATTACCTACATGTTGTTTAAATTCATGATTGTTCGTATCTCCATAATTTTCCATAACACTAGTTTGAGCCAAATCCATTTCTCTCCAAACCATCCATTCAACAGCTTCTTTCTGATATGGCCTCAAAATAGGATTTAGAGCCGGATGGGAAATATCTATCTGGGGAATCTTGACTTCTTTTTCACGGATTTCCTTAATTTTTTTATATAAATCGGAAATTTCTTGGGCCCCAGAGAACTTTCCTGTATTACTACCATTTTCCAAATTTTCTGTGCCTACTTGGTACACCAAGTTAAAAAAAATTTTTAGCACCTTGGCAATTTTTTGCGAATGTTTCAGTAAAGGTAAGTGGGTAAAGAATAAAGAAGCATAGAGTTGTCCTTCAGTAACATCAAATTTCAGGCTGAAAACTTTTGTGCTGATTAAATCTGAAATTAAACTAGGTATTAGAACAAGTTGTAGGAAATAGTTAGTTTGCTTGTTTCAATTTCTGAATCTTAGGTCAAGGTGTTATATAAAAATAAAAAAAATTTGGTACTATTTTTGACTAATTTTAATTTAATCATCTAGCCAACAGTTTTATCTAAAGGTTAGACATCATCAGGTCTCTGTCATTTATTTCATGAAATTGTAAAATTGGAGTTTGAAAGTCATTGAATGAGACAGGTATATGCCTCACGCTACATATGTATTTGTGCTTTTTTAAAATTAGTCATACTAAACTTTCTAGAGTGAGACCGTCTATGATCCACGTTCTTACTTTGTGTTTTTATGTGAATTATTGACTAAAACTTACATACTCCAATTATATAATTTCTTGAATAAAATAACTGAAGAGCGTTGATGATGTCTAACCTTGAACTAAAATTAGTTGTCTCACAAATTAAGTCAAAAGTTAGTCAAGAATATTACCATAATTTCGTTTTCCGATATTATTTCTTGTGATATATATACGTCTAATATATTCTGTAATAATCAGAGCATACAAAATTTGATTACATTTGTGGGATAATGCATTTTATAAAGAAAAATAAAAATACACATACATAAATAAAAAAATAAGTTAATTCTGAGTAGAGTCCTTCTTATCCGCGTACCTCGTATCTTAAGCCAACACGTGGTTAAAGCAGCATTGGCAGCACCTACTAAAAGTACGCAAATGCTGTTTTGAAAGTCAAATGTTAAATATTAAAGACAAAGATTACTTTTTCCGGAAATTATCGTCTTAATAATTGAGTTCGTATTATATTGAGATTTTACAGTAATAAAAAAAACTTACCTTTTAAAAATTGTACATCTGTTGTAATTCTGACTAAAACAGTTGCTGTATCAATATATAAAACAAGAACATCATAGTCCACCTTCGGAAAAATCTCCGTTCTGCACTCATTATATTCTTCCGGCAATATATTATTTGTCTCGCCAATCCAAATTTTGCCACAGTAATTTTCCAGCGCCGTTTTACTTGGCAACAATATTTTTGTTCCAGTTTGATTTACCTTTGCTCCTTTTCTTTTACTCACATTACTTCCTTCATTTATTAAATGTAGTTCATTATCGTTCAAGACCCAAAGGGTTTGTGATTGTTTCTTACTTGGAGCATTTTTTACTCTTCCCATTTTAAAATTTTAACAATTACTAGTTTATTAAAATGTTAATTGCTAATTTGTTTTTAACTGAAATTTGATGGTACAGTAATGAAAAAACCTGATAAAATCTAACACTTGAAATGAAAACAACACACAGTAAACAATGAACGGCTCTCAGGCCGAATTTACATAAACCTCAATAGTGAGGTTATGTTGCACACACTGGCTCATGACATAAACACAACCGTTGCACAAACATTAGCGAATGGCTGCGTTCGCTTTTAGTAAGCTGAAGAGAGATAAAAGATCTTCGTACAATAAAAATATCATTGACGTTTTCCTCCAAGTGTCATTTTCAGGTTAAGCCAACGTTAAGCTCAAAGTTGACAGTTGACAGAAGTTTTATAAAATTTAATTTGTTTAAAACACTAAAGTGAAAATGACTTTTCAACCGAAACATTACTTAAGGTTTTTGTATAAAAATTATCCATCTTCATGGATCTGTCGTAGAAATTATGTACATTACTTACAAGGACAGGAGCCTGAGCCGAAAGTAAGAGAGTACTTTTACTACATCGATCATCAAGGAATGGTGAGTTTCACGAAAATAAATGTTAACTTTGTTTGCGTTAAAGTATTAATTATGTAGTTGTTTCTAGATGATGCTCGAATGAAAAATTTCACATCATGCTTCAAGGAAAAAATATTCCTGCGCTTCTTCTTCAATCAACTCCGACTGAACAACACAAATCGATATTTGGAGTTTCCTTATCTATCAATATGTGGGAAAGAGCGCAACTTCGTTAGATGCGATGACTATCCTTTTGTGTTTACACATATTGTTAAAAAAACCCATGATGATGGTTCTACAGCAGACTACTTAGCTCACAACCATGCTGGAGATTTGCTGTTGTTGAAATTTGAACCAAATAAGATAATAATGTTACCCGAAACTGGTCGGGTGTACCATCCTGCTCCAGAGAAAGTGGGGTCTATAGGGTTAGTACGGTCAAATTTTGCTATAGAATTGAGTAAATTCTTCACTTTCGAGAATGAAGACAATCAACCCCCAACTAAATTTCATTGGGAGAGTAAGACATACAATTTGGATATGGAGTGGTGTAAAGATAGACTGATATTAAAATAAATTTAAATCTATTTTTTAAATTGTATTTATTGATAATCTTTACTGTATTAAGTAATACCTAATAATCATCTAAGCATTATAGTTTGAACATTTTATCAATTTACAGTTTATGTGTAAATGAAAATTTTTATGTTTTAAGAGGGAGGAATCCATCCCTTTAGTTTTGATAGTTCTTTTGCGACAGCAATGCATAATTTATCTTGATGAGGGGCAGCAACTACTTGAATACTAATCGGCATCCCGTTTTTATCAAGTCCCATCGGAACTGCAGTCGATGGAAATCCAAGTACATTAAAAATCATCGTGTACATCAACCCAACAGCTGTGACTGCAAACTCGCCATGCCTTGGGGCAGCCATTGGGAAGTTGGGATAAATCAAAACTCCAGTTGTTCCTAATTTACTCAGCAAATTCGTCCTTAAATTCTCTCCCAGGGCATTGAATTCAGTATATCGTTTTTTAAACAAAAACATTGATAATTTGATATTAGCATGCATGAATAACAAAGGAAAGGTGTACTGGGATTTTCCCAACAAACACTTAACCAATTCAAGCAGAACATTGAATTTCTTAGGATCTTTAACACCTGCATCGATTTCTGGATTGTCAACATCATACAAAGCAACTTTTGGGCTCAAAATAAAAAAACCTTCCGCTAGCCCAGGAAACTTTTGACGACTAATTTTGGATCTGCAATTGTCTCTCAAATGGGCAATGGCACTTCGGATGGCCTTTTGGATCTCCAGTTGTACTCCAATTTGAAAAATCGGGTTAGAGGTACTCTCCATGAAGAAGACCTCAATATGGCTCAAATCGACCTCATCTTCCAATCCTAGTTTGTTTTCTGAGTCACCAGTCATAACTTTAAGCATGACTGTTAGGTCTTCGGCATAACGGCACAAAGGTCCCACAGTGTTACAATCATTGGCATCTTTAGATTTTTGCATGGGGATGTGATTTAAAAGGGAAACAATATCTAAAATCGAGTGTATCTCATTATTACATAGTTAAATCATAAATTTTAAAACAAACGAATAAAACTTACGTCTTGTAGGTTTATGTCCAAAAACACCATTAAAAGCCGAAGGGATTCTTATGGATCCTCCGAGATCAGACCCTACGCCTATGAGTGAGGCCCCTGATCCTATAAGAGCTCCCTCGCCTCCACTGGACCCTCCACATGTCCTCCTAGTGTCATATGGGTTATTTGTGCGCCCCGTAACATAATTCTCTGTAACCCAAGAAAGGTTATATTCTGGAGTGTTTGAAATCAAAAGAGGAATAGCTCCTGCTTTTTTCAATTTGTGGATGGGATCCCCATCAGCAAAAGCTTTATTGTCAATGTTTTGTAAAGAACCCAAAGTCATCTTCATGCCCTGTAATCCGCAGGATTCCTTAACAGTCAGAGGAACCCCCAAAAGCGGTTTTTTCGATTTTAGTTCTGTCTCCTGCATATCGGTATCCCGCAGAAATGAGTCCACCGCTCTCGCTTCTTCTAGAGCAGATTCGAAACGATCCTGTACGACGGCATTGATAATAGGGTTGACGTCTTTAATTCTCCCAATGTAACATTTGATGACTTCTTCGCTGGTTATCTCTTTTAGGCGAATTTTTTGGGCCAGCCTCGTGGCACTTATGGTTAACAAATCGTTCTTGATGGGCGGAACGCGCTTTTTGCCGGCTTTGCACGATTTGTACCAGAAATAGGGTTGCAAAAGTAAGCCGATTATGTTAAAAATCAGGCCCAAACACATAGCAATCCATTCCATGATGACGAATGTAACTAAAATGGAACACGGTTAAGTACAAAAAGTAAACAAACAATAGGAAAACAACAAAATGTGAAACGCTTGGAGTAATAGCTATACTTACTACGTGTTCCTATAAATTATTTAAACGTGCATGCACGCTACTGCAAATATTCATAGAAACAGTTGATTAGGTATTTATATATGCACTAATTGCAAGTAATAGAGTAAAAAGAATTTACAAACCGGGATTTTACAAATTGCCGTGATATGGTTCGGATTTTGAGCTCCACCTTTTTTGTATTGTGTAACACAGTTGAGAAGTTCGAATAAATGATTGCTAATACTTGAGATGATCAGGCAGACAACCCAACTGGCATTATACTTTACTGCCAGACTAAGTATAGACTTGACCAATAGATTTTTTATCGCAGTGATAAGGTTACATGTTGCTTTGACTACTGTGTTTTAGGTATATAACTGCTTTCAATTGTAGTTGTATAAGAATGCGCGATTTTATTATAGCGGTAACATTTTATTAAACTATTATAAGTATAGATTATGTGGGCAAGACTAATTGTTATTGTATCCTCTTCTTTCCTGCTTTGTTAAAACGTATAACAAACTAGATGAGCATAGATATCTTACAGGAGCATGATGTTAAACTTCTTTTCAAACATTAATTTATCCAGAATTCGTATTGAGAATTGTAAGTCAAGAATTAAATTCAAATTTCGAAAACTAGAAATTTTTACAATGCCCACATTTTATAAATTTCTTCTATAAAAACTAATGAAATATAGTATTGTAGTAAATAAAATTCACTTTTGAATAAAATTTTTAAATCAAACCTTGAACAAACCGTTCAATTTTCAGACCTGTTACATTAGTGATTTATATTATTGTTATTGCTTACTGAGGAAGTTTAATCCGCGCTTATACTCTTCTGTTATGAAGCCGAAATTATAGCTATTATCGTGAATTACGACTTACCTATTGAGAGTATGATATCAGATAATTGTTCAAATATCTATATTTGATTACTTTTACGGTACATTTAAGCGAACGCCATAAACTGTGGTTGACATTGAAGATATTTTTAATTACATTAAATACGCGTCGACAAAATGTTGCGGATTTTTTAAATTGTAAATTAATGCCATTAAATTTTGTGTCGTTAGTTTTATACATACATACATATTTTAAAGCAGCACAAAAAACTTTAATGTCTCTTTTTCTGTTAAACGTTGCACAATAACAAGGTTGTGGTGTTTATAAACAAATATAAATTACAAACTCTCTGAATACTGTGCATCATATTATGAATCTCGTATGCCTATTAGTTGCCCGATAAGGATTTCTATACCGTATATGTATGTATATACAGTATATGTATTATATTTTATTAGTACTTGATTTAAATTTGAACTATTATATTGCCCTCTTTAGTTAAATAATGTGAGCTTAGTATATCGATAAGTTATCGACTATCATTATTTCTATAACATAGATTTTGATGTGTGAAGTTTATTGTTGGTAACTTAGTTATGCGTTAATCTTTAACTTCGATGTGACATACATGTAAATAAAAAAATGTGGTCCTTTAGAAAATTCTGAAAAAACCTAGACGTATATGAAATTTACGACTTACTACTGCACAGAATTTTTTACAATATATTTCCTTACTGTACATTATGCATAGGATGCATATGTACTGTTTAAACAATCTGAACAATTATATGTTATTAGTCGCATAAAAGTTCAAAGTGCATTTTATTTTCTTAAACTACGCACTGTTCTTCATTAGAAAAGTACGTCATGCAGTATTTAAATAAACTCACAGTACCAAATAACTTTTACTAATGTCACAGATATCTGTGCTAATATTATGGTTGTGGATCGATGTGCATAATTTTAAATAAATAATTTTTGATTATTATTTTAACTGATACACGCTTGCGTTCTTAACTTCTATTTTTAAAATGTTCCGCAAGCGATCGTTTTTACGTCCAGTAATGCGTTAAAATCAGTGTTCTCTTAGATTTGAAGTTATCAGCACGCTTAAACAGAGATACTTCAAGTAGATACATACATATTATAATCACGATAGACAGTTTATTTCTAAAGTAAGTACTAATGTTCCTCATTAACACTAAATCAGAATATTACCATTAGTGTGTATGTTAATAACCCGCCAGGCTAATCATGGCAACAGTATAATCATTTCAACTTTGCCATCATTAAATTATAAAAAGTTTGTTTGCTTTCTATAAATTTCCAGCAAAGAAGGCTTTTGAATCTCTAAAAATCAACTTGATTAATCCGTAAACACGCTGGAAGATATATATATATATATATATTCTTCCATTTTGATTTCCTGACCTTCTTATGTTATTCTTAAAATTGAATCTTGAGTAATTAAGGTCCTAAAAAATACGCTTCTAGCTTTTCATGAAGGTCCTAAAAAATACGCTTCTAGGTTTTCATTAAGGTCCTAAAAAATACGCTTCTAGTTTTTCATGAAGGTCCTAAAAAATACGCTTCTAGGTTTTCATGAAGGTCCTAAAAAATACGCTTCTAGCTTTTCATGAAGGTCCTAAAAATACGCTTCTAGGTTTTCATTAAGGTCCTAAAAAATACGCTTCTAGTTTTTCATTATTTATTTCGACATATATATATATATACATAATTTATGGAATTAAATACTATAGCATTCTCGGGGCTTTGTGGTCAATTAATTCCAAGATCAGATCCAATTGTCATTATAGAAATAATTTGAATAAATAGATAAAAGTATTTAAAACATAAAGTTTTCAATGGGGACAGTAGGGATTGTACAAAATATTGTAAATTAAGTCAGTATGAATATTAGGAGGCACATTCGCACTGTCTTAATTTAAAATATTTTGTGCTGTTCCGATTTACAACTTTACGTTAAAAAACTTGTATTTATGTCTTATTTATTTAAAGCAGTTATTATTATAGGAATTGTACTCTTATTATTTTAAATATTATATTTACATTTGTTTTTTGGTCGTATAAACTTACTAAGGTAGTGCCTTAAAATAAACTGATTATTTCATTTACAAACCAATATTTTTATCTCCTCTAGTCTTATATACAAAAAGTCAAGTAAATTGAATTTCATCACCCAAATTCCTACTAAGAATGAATATATGTAGGTATATCCATATATGAATATGTATCTGTGTGTTTTTTGATGGATGGTAACTCTGTATAAAAACCATGAATTAAGGTTTTTCAAAATACTTTCTAACTCAATATAACATCCGCCTAGATGATTACCACTATTTGGATTAGGATTTGAAAAGGATAACATATATTATGCAGATTTCGTAAATATTTGACTAACTTGCTTTCAATCCATTTTTCACATCATCGATTCAGTCATTTGTAAATGTTCTATGCACATGTAACTGTTGTACCTTGTGACGTTTTCCTGTTAAGAGGCAGCTAGTCATACCTTAAAACGTATATTAGATATTTTTTCGCGTAGGAATAAGATATCGTCGTGAAACAAACGGCATAATATTCCATTTTTTTTTCTCCTAGCCTGTTAGCATTTTGTTTTTTGAAATTCCCTGTAGATTGGCCAAAAAAAAATATTTTAGACTAAATTTTTGGAAATTCAAAAAAAAAATGCTAACGGCTATTCTACATGTAA
>JAWQRP010000876.1:0-22909 GCA_033557875.1 Quadriops clusia
TTTAATCTTTAATATAATTTATTCTTTAATATATTTTAATCTTTAATATAATTTATTCTTTAATATATTTTAATCTTTAATATAATTTATTCTTTAATATATTTTAATCTTTAATACATTTTAATCTTTAATACATTTTAATCTTTAATATATATCAATCTTTAATATATATCAATTTTTAATATATCAATTTTTAATATATTCTAATCTTTAATATAATTTATTCTTTAATATATTTTATTTTATCGCGTACTTTATTTCATAAAATATGTTAATTTTCAATGTTATTCAAAGAACAACACAGCTGGCTGGGACTGTTAATTTTAGACCACTTATTAATTATGTTTACAGAGAGGGCCAGAAATATCCTTGGGAAAACACCCTGCACGTGCACATACATGCACACAAATTTTAAATTTAAATCTGGAATCGAGATTAAAATATATATTCAAATGTACAGATTTGTTCACTGATTTTATGATTACAAGTTCCTCATCATCAACTCCAATCAGCAAATTAACATTAGCTAATTAGTTTTCGACTAATCTGATTAAAAATGAACCCCGGGAAAACTATAACCTGTTAACATTAATACTGTTAACATTAATACTGATAACATTAATACTGATAACATTAATACTGTTAACATTAATAATATTAAAATTAATAATGTAAACATTAATAATATTAAAATTAATAATGTAAACATTAATAATGTTAAGATTAATAATGTAAACATTAATAACAAGAAAATAATAAGAGAATGAATCGCTCACTTCAACTCGCTCAGTTTAACTCGCCCGAGGGCACGCGATCCTTAAAAATAGAGCACTCATGAATATTTAGGTTAAATCTATCACAAAAATCTACTACCGCCGTAAATTTCCATTTAACACGGAAAATATATCTTTTCATTTCGTTATGTCGGAGCGTTATTAAAAAAGAAACGGTAAAAACTTCACTATGCTAATGGCGCCATTACTGCGACTTTACATAATGCATGGAAACAACGGGTCGAATTAGAAATTATAAAAAAACGAACATTAGAATTACAAATGCTTGACACACGAAAAGGTGTTAATAAATCATGGAAATTGTGTTATTCGGGATTTCGGCGTAATTACTTAATTGTACCACATAGAAGTTGTTCAGATAAATTGTGGGCATAAGTTGTACAAACAAGTTGTACAAAGAAGTTGTACAAACAAGTTGTACAAACAAGTTGTACAAACAAGTTGTACAAACAAGTTGTGCAGATAAGTTGTACAGATGTTGTTCATATAAATTGTACAGCTAAGTTGCGCACATAAGATGTACACTTAAGTTATACACTTAAGTTATACACTTACGTTATATACTTAAGTTATACACTTAAGTTATAGACTTAAGTTATAATACTTAAGTTGTACACATACAAATTATAAACATCTAAATGGTATATACACATCAACCAAAAAGTCTTTCTTTGGGAACTCTCCTAAGAGTTTCACTTGTGTGTTTTTATGATCAATCATTACTCATGGCCATGACAGGTCCTGCCTCGAGCTCGAACCTTTCATAATCACAAGACTGATTCGTTTAATTAAAACGGTAAATCTAAAAATAGACGTGCATGTGTACTCCTCTATAATAACACGATTGCACATAGCAAACGTTAAAACTAGCATTCACCATAGGTGCCAAAGAAAATGTACACCTTATAGACATTATAAACCTCATAAACATTATAATTGATAATGATCCTAACTTGTTAATCTTAAATTGATGAGAAAATGCTGCATCGAAAATTACGACGAGAATAATAACGTGTCCTGAAGGCCTCATCGTTTAAGAGAATAAAAACGAAACTGTAGCTCTAATTTGAATTGCTAATGTAATACATACAAGCAGGTGTTAATACTCCATTAAAAGTATTATTACTTCTAGATAACAAAAAAATATTGCTGCTACTTTATTGCGTGTTGTGAACCTACCTAATTGGACTGGTCAGCTTTGTACTTTACTGTAGGATTGAAAAATCTTTTTTCTTTTAATTTTTTCATTTTAATTCTGTAATTCTTTAAAAAATTATTCAAATTAGTGATGAAATCAACTAGCAACTAGCACAATAAGTGATCAAAACTACAAATAATCAAAACAACAAGTAATGAAAACAAGAAGTAATGAAAACCACAAGTAATGAAAACAAGGAGTAATGAAAACCACAAGTAAAGAAAACAACAAGTAATGAAAACAAGAAGTAAAGAAAACAAGTAATGAAAACAAGAAGTAATGAAAACTACAAGTAAAAAAAGCAAAAAGTAGAGAAAACAACAAGTAAATAAACCAAAAAGTAATGAAAACAAGAAGTAAAGAAATCAACAAGTAATGAAAACAAGAAGCAATGAAAACTACAAGTAAAAAAAAACAAAAAGTAGAGAAAACAACAAGTAAATAAACCAAAAAGGCATGAAAACAAGAAATAAAGAAAACAACAAGTAATGAAAACAAGAAATAAAGAAAATAACAAGTAAAGAAAGAAACAAGTAAAGAAAGAAACAAGTAAAGAAAGAAACAACTAAAGAAAGAAACAAGTAAAGAAAGAACCAAGTAAAGAAAAAACCAAGTAAAGAAATAACCAAGTAAAGAAATAACTAAGTAAAGAAAGAACCAAGTAAAGAAAGAACCAAGCAAAGAAAACAACAAGTAAAGCCAATTTTAAAAAAACCTTTTCAGCAATTATTCAGCAACGAATTTCCTGAAACTTCAGGGCGAGCACTTCAGCTGCAGTAACGAATAGCATTACCATCTCCGCGCACGATTACCCGATTTGCAATTTTCAGGCCCGAATTCAGCAAAGCCGACACGAAGTAACACTTAGGGCCTCATAACATATGCCAGGGTGCATAATTTCATATTAATAAATGCAAAGTCTTTTGCACCTCCGCCGCCGCTCAGGAAAGATGAGGAACTCCTCTAAGCTGTTAAAAGCATAACGGAATTGAAATAAATTTCTATCTACACTTCGAAAGTTTGCTTGCTCGACTTACAGAAAAATGAAAGCACTTTGCCAACTCAAATAAAAAGAGATTTACTATATAAGAATCTAAAGTGGAATTCCATAGTCGGTGCAAACGTAATTACACTCAAGAAAACTGCATTAATGTATCCACTTTGTAGAAAGTCCTTGCATTAATGCTGCGGATGTATGGTTTAAATAATAATGCAGAAAAATTGCCGGCTGCGCTGTTGCCAGTTCTCCTGTCATCTTCCCAAATGCGACAACTTTAGTTTACTCATATTTCTGTTATTAATCGTTTATTATATTTATATTTACTGCAGTTTTGGATAGTTAGTACAGAGAATGGAACGTTCTGGAACAAACGTGACGTTGCCGGCAGTGACGTCATACCTGACGTATGTGATGTGACGTTTCTGATGCGACGTATCTGATGTGACGTATGATGTATAACGTATTTTATTTACATTTCAGTTTTGAATAGTTTCGTTCATATGTCAGTTTTGAATAGTTTCGTTCATATTTCAGTTTTGAATAGTTTCGTTCATATTTCAGTTTTGAATAGTTTCGTTCATATTTCAGTTTTGAATAGTTCGTTCATATTTCAGTTTTGAATAGTTTCGTTCATATTTCACTTTAGAATAGTTTATTTCAAACATATTTCAGTTTTGAATAGTTTATTTCATTCAAATTTCAGTTACTAATAGTGTAGTAGTAGTAGTAATGTTTTGCCTAGTAGACATTTCATGTTAGTTAGTTAGTTAGTAACTCTGACTTTTTATTCAATAAAGGATCTCAACTCGGAGGGCGGGTCCCAAAGATGGATTCGAGCAAATTTCCGGGGGATAAAACATGAAAGCGGAGAGCAAGGACAGAAACTTAATTAAGATTAATAACGAGAAGAAACCCGGGGAGCTGAAACTTTGATATTGTTAATAATTTCCCAAAACCAAATACTTATGGACTAGTTTAAATTCAGAATAGAATATTACTGGGATCTTAAGAAGTTTGTTGTTAAATTTCTGCAGGATTACAAACGCTTCTGAGTGGAGCATCGAGTGGGGAAAAGTGGAGGGCTCTCGCAGTAGTGCCAACTGAATGGCTGCCTCGACGGTTTAATATTACATTTTGAAACGATTATTGTCTACCGAATGTTAACACAAATTTTATTGCATTATTCATGTTATCTGCGACTTACTGAACCTTGCATTGTTGCATAAACAATGCGATAGAGATCTCTGGATACAATGAAATGTATCGCGATTTTTTTAAAGCGAAAGAATTGTTTTCGATTTTTTTGCTTGTATGTGTTTGCGACATCCCTTTCACTGCCTACGCCTATTGTATCACTGACACAAATTGAGACATTTTATGTGTACATACTACATAATATCTCTTTGTACAGGTTTTATACACGATAAGGTTATAATCTATAATTAGTGTAATAAAAATTATAATAGTAATAAAAATTAAAATAATGATAAAAATTAAAATAATGATAAAAATTAAAATAATGAAAAAAATTAAAATAATAAAAACAAATTACAGTAATATTCAAAAAAACACGATCGTTTAACGTCCGGAAACAGAAATCAGTTGACCTTTACGCCGCACTGCTTGCGAGAACGTTGGCACCAATTCCCATGAGACTATTACAACAAAAAAAAATGAATAAATTATATAACTATAAATTAACATTTTTAAATAAAAAGCGCAGGTTGTTTTTGCATTTTAAGCGCAATAAAATTTACCGGAAAATTAACATCGAGACTTTCAGAATTACACAAATTCCTAAATATTTAGGTCCAGGAAGACATACGGCCACAAACACTATTGGAAGTCACCGCCAATTTGAATTCTCAATGTAATTTGAATTATCAAGCTAATTTGAATTCTCAAATTGGAAAAAATGGTTATTACTTTCAGAATGAATGTGAGTTGTGTGTATGTGTAAATAAATAAAATATATGTAGTTTGTTGCGTGTCAAGCCTTCATTAAAATTTAATTCCTTGGTTTACTAGAGAATACTTACTTCATTAATTCATGATTAATTGAGGTAAGATATTTCAGAGTAGAGCTGAACCAATTATTCATTATTTATCATTATTATTTCTTCGTATTGCTATTATATTATTTCATATCATTATAATTCCTTCGTATCATTATTATTCTTTCATCTCATTATTATTCTTTCATCTCATTATTATTCTTTCATATTAATATTATTCTTTCATATCATTACTATTCTATCATAATGGAAACGTTTACCTTAACTTTATGTACGTTTTCTTTTCTGCTTTTGGCGAATATAATCCTGCGATCCTTTTGAGGACGAGAGTAAGTCTTGCGTGCTGATGCAAACTGACAACTTGAAGCTGGAAAGATCGAATTTATAGCTTCGCCTCCGCCGACGAGGGACTTTCGTTTTATATACATTGTGCTCACTTTGATTTTACCCTTATTTTTTCAAAATTGAGAGCTTCCCCTTCCCTTATTTTATTTATGGGCACTTTTTATTTCTATAATCACATAATCTATAATCTATCAACATAACATATATAATCTATAACATTCGTAATCTACTACCTACCACCTACCACCTAACACCTACCGCCTCCTACCTACCACCTACTACCTACTATCTACTATCTACTAATAACAGTTAGAAAAGTCCAACATTTTTGAGGTTGAGAGGCAACCAACTCAAAAATTAATTTATAAAGAAGCAATTCCATCATCAGTTTGCTTTCAGGATTGCGAAATGCAAACTGGCCGTTTAAATACAAAGAGGGCGCCAGTGTTTGAACGGCAGATTTAAATAAAAGGAGAATTGTTTGAGATGCACTGCGAATTTCGAGGGAATAAAGGAAGTGAGGAAGTAAAGAGAAAGAATGCGAATACAGCTCCTAGAGGGGGTTTGAATGAAGGGGCGTCGAGGGATTATCATAATTGAAATAAACATAGCAGTGAGTTAAGTCGGATCAGATCTAATTAGAATTTCTGATTATAGCGTAAAATATTGGGGCTTTTCTCCTCACTCCGCGCACTTTTAATTTTCTAATGCTTATTTATCATTTCGGATATTTCTGTTTCGGCTAATTAGAAAAGTTGGGAAAGTTGGCCGTTTCATTTTGAATTTCCCGGAAAGTTCGTCGCGGGATTTTCACTGTAATGAAATTTTTGCTCGACTATGATATTGCTAATTAAATACTTTACCGGGTTTAGTACTTCCGGCCAACTATTTGCGTTGTTGAGCGACAATAATTGATGACATCATGGATCGTTTGACCTTTCCACCTCTGCTTATATACAAATTAAGATCTTCGCTTTAGTTGCTGTTATCAAATAAAACATCACGTGTAATACAATATTATTATCTAATTTATTATTATTATTATTATTATTATTATCATTATTACAAAAATGAAAAATAGAAAAAAAAAGTAGTCAGCACAAATGCAGTTTATCAATTTTAATTTAATCAACATTAAACAAATTTCTTGAGAATAGTGCCAGCGAGGTTCGTTTTGCGCTCAAGTGTGTCAAACTCCTTAACTTCAACATTATTATTTACTTGACACACTTATTTGCGCATATTTAACGTATATTATCCTCGTATTTATTTTTAAATGAGCGTATCCGTTGCAGCGTTGACAAAAGTGTGTTTACTGATCCACCTACGCGCTTAGATATTTAAAGTTTCTATGTTTCTCTCATTTTAATAACTTAACGGGTACGTGTGAACTTATGAAACATTCCTATGAATTTTAGGCAAACATTTTTTATATGAACATTTTACTGGGATTTTTAGGAATAGATTATACACAAATTTACTAGAGAGACTTTTGGGAGAATTTTACAAATCAGTTTTATAAGTTTGATTGATAATTTACAATAAACTATGCATGTCCATAATTTAAGTTTCTCCCCTTACATATCCAAAATTACCTACTCCTCCCCAGCTCCAACAACACAAATAAATATTCCGAGCAAATCCCAAAAAGCAAATAAATTTTGCTAAACTTCGCAAAACACATACATCAATATTTACCTAAGCAGAAATTATAACTTGAGTCTGTAATCATGACTTATAACTGGCTGTAAGTACGTATTCAATTTGCATAGAAGATGGGATCTTAGGGGCTTAGGGGTTGCTTGGGGCGCGCCGAGGGGTGGGAGAAATTCTAAGGGTCGACTCGGCATACCAGATGTTCTCAAAAGGTGCAAATCGAACGATTATTGCTCGCTTTATGGAGCCTCTTCGCCTTTGTAAAAAGAATACTATTCCTGCAATAACGGTTATCCGAATCGAGAGGCGTTCGCTTGAGCTAATTAATTTGAAGATTGGTGTTAACTTGCGGAATAAATTAGTCTTTGCTAAATAATCGTTATTTGTTAAATATTCGTTATTTGCTGAATACTCGTTATTTGCTAAATACTCATTACTAGCTAAATATTTGTTATTTGCTAAAAACTCGGTTATTTGCTAAATACTCGTTATTTGCTGAATACTCGTTATTTGCTTAATATTCGTTACTAGCTAAATATTTGTTATTTGCTAAATATTCGTTATTTGCTGAATACTCGTTATTTGGTAAATACTCGTTACTAGTTAAATATTTGTTATTTGCTAAATACTCGTTATTAGCTGAATACTCGTAATTTGCTAACTAATAAAGATATGAAAACGAATAAAATATTAAAGCGAATGAAAATAATAAAACGAATACAAATATTATTTAATATAATAACAAAAATATTATTTAATATTTTTATCTATGAATTCGTACAAAAATATATAAGAAACTCCAGTTGAGTGCCTTAAAAACGAGCGCCGAAGGCGCGAGGCGGTGAGCGAGCGAAGCGAGCGAGCTCCGACTCTCGGTAATTATGAAGATATTAATAATGTTAAAAATATCGTATTAATATAAATAATATTAGAATAAACTAAAATAAAATAATGAACAGAAGCATTCAAATAAAAATATTAAAATGAAAAATATTAAAGCTAATAAAAATATTAAAGAAAATAAAAATAATATTTAATATAATAATTCAAATATTCTTTAATATTTTAATCTTTGGATACCTACAAAACAAACAATATAAGAAGCTCCAGTTCAGTGTCTTAAAAAACGAGCGCCGAAGGCGCGAGGCGAAGAGCGAGCGAGCTCAGACTGCCGGTTATTATAGAGATATTAATTATGTAAAATAAGTGTTAATATAAATATTATTAAAATAAATAAAAAATGTAATACTAAATAGAAGATTCAAATGAAAATATTAAAATGAAGAAAAATATTAAAGCTAATAAAAATATTAAAGAGAATAAAAATATTAAAGAGAATAAAAATATTAAAGAGAATAAAAATATTAAAGAGAATAAAAATATTAAAAAGAGTAAAAATATTATTTAATACAATAATGAAAATATTCTTTAATATTTTTATCTTTTGATACGTTCAAAAGAAACAATATATGAAACTCCAGTCGAGTGTCTTAAAAAACGAGCGCCGAAGGCGCGAGGCGGCGAGCGAGCGAAGCGAGCGAGTTCCGACTGTTGGTTATTACATAGATATTAATATTGTAAAGTAAGTGTTAATATAAATATTATTAAAATAAATAAAAAATATAATACTGAATAGAACACTGAAATAAAAATATTAAAATGAAGAAAAATATTAAAGCTAATAAAAATATTAAAGAGAATAAAAATATTAAAGAGAATAAAAATATTAAAGAGAATAAAAATATTAAAGAAAATAAAAATATTAAAGAGAATAAAAATATTCTTTAATATTTTTATCTTTGGATACGTACAAAACAAACAATATAAGAAACTCCAGTTGAGTGTCTTAAAAAACGAGCGCCGAAGGCGCGAGGCGGCGAGCGAGCGAAGCGAGCGAGCTCCGACTGCTGGTTATTACAGAGATATTAATAATGTAAAATAAGTGTTAATATATATATTATTAAAACAAATAAAAATATAATACTGAATAAAAACATTAAAATAAATTACTAATAATTGGAAAACAAATTATTAGACATTTTAATTTGGAAAAATTTGTTTTTGGATTTGTTTTTACTAAAAATGTGTTCTTATGTACCATATATTATTACCTTTCTATTGATTAGGAAAATAGTTGTTGAACATAAAAATTATTGTTATACATAAATATTATTGTGGTACTTAATTATTGTTATACATAAATATTATTGTGGTATTTAATTATTGTTATACATAAATATTATTGTGGTACTTAATTATTGTTATACCTAGAACTGAAACGTTCATAATCTAATTTAATGTTTAGTAAATACAAATAAATAGTAGAAAAATAGTAACGTGCAAATAAATTCGTGCCTCTTAAAACTTGGAGAACAACCTTAATTAAACCTACATCCAAGCCCTTAAGTAAAAGCAGCATTTATGGAACAGGGAAACCTGTTCCACATAAGTGAATTATTTTCCCTTGCGATATAGTACCGCAAATAATCCAATTACAGTTTTTTGCCTGGGAAACATATTTTACCGTTATTTAATAACTTTAAAAGCAAATTAAGTGAGCCGATATATCAAAGAACTTTTAATGGCATGGTTATAAAAGTTACATTATAGCTTACGTTTCGGTAACTTGGAAAAAGTTTTATAAATACCCTTAAATCATTTACGAAAGTTTCCCTCTCCCAAATTACATGTTCTCGAATCGAATAATACCCTAACTTCTGCGTGCATTTTTGTAAGGAGTTTCTCTTAAAATTTTAGTCTCCACGATTTTACTACTATAGTTACTTTATATGTTATTTGGAATTTTCATATTTTGATAAAACTATGTTTAATGAATATAAATTATGAATTTTCGATAAATAATATTTGTTATGATTTACAATTTTCTAGGAAGAATATAGAGTATTAATAATATGTATATAGAGATCACCTTATAAGAGAAAAACATTTTGGATAAAATACATTGTGTGAGCTATCTATACAAATACATTATCTTTGGTGAAATAAAAATAAGTTAAATTAAATTAAATTAGTACTTTAAATTCAAAGGCCCAGTAGTAAATTCTTAGGAAAAAAGTAAGTACATATCTACAAAACTTCTCGTTATTATATACATTAAATTTGAGCCAAAAGTTATCGATTGGAAAATTCCCAACCCTCGCGAAGGTACGCACATAACGCATACCCTGCGAGGGGCCCCTTATACTTTCCTTTCCTTTGAAGTCCTTTGAGGCAGAAATAATTGCGCATCCCCCTCATTTCTAATATATATCGGCGTTTCTTTGCGTCGGCGGAATTAAAAAAAATACTCGAAATTGAAATTGTTACGCACACGCGTACGTAACTGTATAATAAATAAGACTGCCGGGGAGGAAACTCCTGGGAAATACATTCCATGTCTTCGTGCAATCTGATTTAAAATATTCACTTTATCATGTTCTGTCGGGCGAAATTTGACAGCAGATGGCTCGCTGCACTGCCGGATTAAAATATGTAGATTTTTTCTGTTAAATTTCCGTTGTAAAAACGGATTTATCTGACAAGGATTGGTGGCCTAGCGAGGAACAAAAATGTTGTTATTTATGACTTCGGAATTAATTCTGTGTTATTTTTGTGTTATTTTTTATTATTTTTTATTGTTCTTTATTATTTTTATTGTTCTTTATAATTTTTTATTGTTCTTTATTGTTTTTTTTATTGTTCTTTATTATTTTTTTATTGATCTTTATTATTTTTATTGTTCTTTATTATTTTTATTGTTCTTTATTATTTTTATTGTTCTTTATTATTTTTATTTGTTCTTTACTATTCCATATCATTCTATTTTATTTTTATGCAACGATAAAGCCTGGCGCATCTAATGCTTCTAGTAAAATTAAAAATGATGTTGCTTTAGTTCAAGCAGTTTAAGTAAGCACTGTGCAATTATGTACATAATGTAATTAATTTAAAGAGAGTGCTTTTGAAAAGAGTTGGATAAAAAAGCGGAATGAATAGAAGAGGACGAATAGAAACGGATGAAAAGAGACCAACGAAAAGAAACAAACGAAAAGAAACAAACGAAATGAAACAAACGAAAAGAAACAAACGAAAAGAAATAAATGAAAAGGAAAGAAAAGGACAAAATCAAAGGAAAAGAAAAGGACAAAAAGGATATCAACGAGAAAATAGTTTTATTTGTATTCATGAGTTTGAAATTACATACTTTATTGCAACTTTTAACCCTTTGAGCCTAGGGCAATTTTTAAAACGAATCTACTCGCCGGTCTTAATTCAAGCTCATTTTCCCTAGTTTCATTTTAATTCACTTTTGTGTGAATGCACTCGCTAATTGAGCAGCTCTTTATTAAATAAATAAAACGTAACGACAGCTAAGCACAATTGGGTCAGTCGTACCAATATCCAGCAAATGATAAAGGCCATAATGGGCCTTAAACAAGTCAATTAATTTAATGAAATCTTTTCAAACGGACGGAGATAAATCTAACCCGGTAACAAAGCAATTGGCGTACCGTTACGTAACGGTACCCGTTATTAATATTCTAAAATGTTTGCTACTTTAAACACTGTTTTTAAGCTGCTCTCGCGATACATATGAACGGGCACGAGCATAGAATTTAGTGAAATTGTGGAATAAATTGAAACGCTGATACATGTATAATTATCTTGTTCCACAGTTGCCATTCTACTGTGACAAGTCCGTGTGTACTAATGGATTATTTATGAATGCAGAAGTCACCGTTTTAATAACCGTTCGTAGTATGAAGCTTACTGCTTAATTAGGAAGATCTTCTTGGTACAATAGTAACGAAGATACTAACAATACTAGTAACAATTAGTAGTACAAATTTTGTAGTACAAATTTTGTAGTTCTAATTTAGTAGTACTAATTTAGTAGTTCTAATTTAGTAGTACTAATTTAGTAAAATTTCATTTAAATTTCCCGGGCAAAGCAAACCGGAGCAGAACGAATTTTATAGGAAATTTTTAATGATTTTCCGAGCGAGCCGCCCAGGCAAGTAAGGAGGCGAGCGCTAAAGTTAAAACAAATAAATATAACGAAATTAAAATTCATGGGGACATAAATATAAATAAATGGATTAAATGGGGACACAAAGTCAACGTAATTAAAACCATAATGAATATTAATGCGCTTCATCTCGTGCAAAGAACGCTGCGGAACCTCCCAGTTTTATTGTGAATTTTACATGACCGCTTGCTTCACTTCGCTATTTTTCCCGGAGAAACAATCATTTCCATATTTTGCTTTTCATAGTGTTTGTTATATTATATTATTTATAGTTTTCGTATTGGTTTTCGTTTTAGTTTTCGTTTTAGTTTTCGTATTAGTTTTCGTATTAGATTTCGTTTTAGTTTTCGTTTAGTTTTCGTTTTAGATTTCGTTTTAGTTTTCGTTTAGTTTTCGTTTTAGATTTCGTTTAGTTTTCATATTAAATTTTTCGTACAAAAATCAGGATAATGAAATCACACGTGCACAAGCCCACGTGGGATAATCTAAATTGAAAATCAATCACGCATAGCTTTCTACTCGATCATGTTGGGAGTAAACTGGTGCACTTTCGCTCTCTGAATTATCTATTGAAATGTCAAGTAATAGGCATTAAATCTAATGCCATTTCATAACGATTAATTAAACAACAAAACGCTCAAATTTACATGTTGTAAGCGTTTCCTATAATGCTAATGCAAATCGAATTTGCGCGGTTATTCCATCGCAATTATCCACACTTCAAACTGTTAATATTTTAATTGCACTTTGAAGTGCGCGTCTATAATCATCGATTATTGATTGTCATGCATTCATTATTATTACTGTAAATTTATTATTCGTAATGTACATGTAACACTCGAGGAACTCTTCCTTTAACGGATTTAAAGTAGAGGCGTCTTAATCCTCAGTTGTCGAAAGCTAACTGAAATGGGCATGAAAGAGTGCCAAGCACGTGTTTTAAAACAAGATATTTAAATCTTCTCATTATGTTGACGATAAAGTTACATAAGTCCTATTTATTGCGCCTTACAAGAAAGCTCCAGTTATGCTAATTTAGAGCTGCATGAAAAATAAAAGGTTATTATGGATTTCCTCGGCTTAAAATCGTATACAAAATGAACCAATCACGTTCGACTGCATGCCCTAACGATGCAGCTACCCAACCATAAAGGTCGCCGAAGCGTACGATGTTACACATAAGCTCCCTATACTTCCCCGGAATTAATATATTAAGGATTAGTTGCAGTTTACCAAAATATTGATCCGAAATCTGCGAGACGTGGATCGCATAGTAACACGGAAGTCTGATTGGATAGTTTCATCGATTCGTCCTAAAAATAAAAATAGGGGCAGGAGGCTACGTCGCAGTAATGAGGAGCTTTGAAATTCGATATTTAGCATGTTAATATATAATATTCCCATCCCCGAATCATGGTAATAGACCTTTAGTAATAAATCAGATCTTAATTGGATTCCTGTGCGATAGGAAAATTTCCATTCGGCATCATCCCAACTTGCTCAGTAAATAAAGTAGATATTCATCTCACTAGGAGTATACCTACTTTACATTTAATTTTTTTTCAATTTTATTATTAGTTATTTTATTTTTAGATATTTTAGTTTTAGTTAGTTCATTTTAATTTATTTTATTTTAATTTATTTTGTTTTAATGTTTTATTTTAATTTATTTATTATTGATTAAATGTAATCCAACCAGTTTGAGTAAATAAGCGGATTACATAGCATTTTCGGTTTTAATTTCAACTTAATTGGTTGGAGGGTGAAAAAGCAAAGCACATGGACGCTTGATTTATAAGGCCGCGAGAGCTCGAGTTCCTATTGTATATCGGTCCTTTTGTTTCACATCACATGAACACAGAGTATAATAATGGGCATACCTTGCGAAAGACAACTTATCCAATAAATTACCGCAGCATGCACACATATTCTTCGGGGGAAGGCCGCTTTCAAAAGCACAAACTAATTCCGATTCGCAATGGAATTCAATTCTCGATCGCTTTGTGCACTTGCAATGTACTGGATACTTACCGGGCTGATCGACTGGGGCCTTAATCTAAATAGGTTGGGGATTGAAAGTGGATGATGATTACCTGCAAGAGATAACAAAAATCAGAATGTTGCAATTTGTATTGTGGTGTTTTTACTTCAGTATGTTTAGTTCAGAGTGTTCGCCGCACGGTGTATATAATAAAAAGTACCCGACTGTACAGTGGCGGTCAGAATAATACAGACAGCTAGCGCTATGCGTCTATGTAGCCGGTCCCAGTGAACCGTCCGACTAGACGATTGAATTTTCTCAAAATATAATGCAACGTGATAACGATAATAATTTTTCCGTCTATCCGAAAGAGGACTCGTCAATGCATTAGATACTCGTGCAATTAGGGTTGCCTATACCCAACTATACGTAGACGCATAGCGCTAGCTGTCTTTATTTTTCTGACCGCCACTGTACATACGTATATACCATAGCTACAGAAAAACATTCACTAAAATTGCCTAAATAAGGGGAACATTTGGTAACACGTCACACACTTGATTGATAACTAGGGGTATTGATTTCCATTTTTTACGGTCGTCAATAATAAATGAATTTAAAACACATTTCGTGACAGGTACTTTAATAAAACGGAGTGCTGGAGCGGGGAGCAGGGGAAGAAATGAAATATATTTACGGGGCCGGTGGGACCTTTTCCTTTTAATGTTATTTGACAGGTTGAATCAAATGTGCCCTGTTTGTGACTGCGTCGGATTATCCGATTTTACTGGTTTTTCAATAAAGCTGATTTCCCACCGTTCTCCTTTTTATTATTCAATACGCGAACGCGTTTTAAGGATAATTAAAAAAGGACGAATTGAATAACTATACGCCGGTGGACATTTGCTTTATTGAGATGATCTTATGCTTACTTTTAGACTATTTACTATATGTACTAGTAAGTATACTTATATATATATATATATATATATATATATATATATATATATAATGTAGTATATAAATACAAAATTTATTTAACATTCAAAACTTTAATTAGCTACTAAAGGGCTATTTAATTTGTTTCCTCAATTAATAGGATGATGAGCTCGCTCGCTTCGCGAGCTCGCCGCCTCGCGCCTTCGGCGCTCGCTTTTAAGACACTCAACTGGAGCTTTTTACATCCTACTTTATATTATTCAATTTATAAAGATGTAATTTAATTTATAAATTATTACCGTTTTATATATATTATATATAATATCTATAATATATAAATACACATTTCATATAAATACACAATTTATTAAAAATTAAAAACTTTAATTAGCTACTAAAGGCCAATTTAATTTGTTTCCTCAATTTTCTCAATTAATAGGGTGATGATCTCGCTCGCTTCGCGAGCTAGCCGCCTCGCGCCTTCGGCGCTCGCTTTTAAGACAGTCAATTGGAGCTTTTTACATACTACTTTATATTATTCAATTTATAAAAATGTAATTTTATTTATAAATTATTACCTTTTTATATATATTATATATAATATATATAATATGTAATATATATAAAATATAATATATAAATACACATTTCATATAAATACACAATTTATTTAAAATTCAAAACTTTAATTAGCTATTAAAGATCAATTAAATTTGTTTCCTCAATTTTCTCAATTAATATGATGATGAGCTCGCTCGCTTCGCGAGCTCGCCGCCGCGCGCCTTCGGCGCTCGCTTTTAAGACTGTCAACTGGAGCTTTTTACATCCTACTTTATATTATTCAATTTATAAAGATGTAATTTAATTTATAAATTATTACCTTTTTATATATATTATATATACTATGTAATATATATAAAATATAATATATAAATACACATTTCATATAAATACACAATTTATTTAAAATTCAAAACTTTAATTAGCTATTAAAGATCAATTATATTTGTTTCCTCTATTTTCTCAATTAATATGATGATGAGCTCGCTCACTTCGCGAGCTCGCCGCCTCGCGCCTTCGGCGCTCGCTTTTAAGACAGTCAACTGGAGCTTTTTACATACTACTTTATATTATTCAATTTTTAAAGATGTAATTTAATTTATAAATTATTACCTTTTTATATATATTATATATATATATATATATATATATATATATAATATGTAATATATATAATATGTAATATATATAATATATAATATATATAATACGTAATATATATAATATATAATATATATAATATGTAATATATATAATATATAAATACACATTTCATATAAACACACAATTTATTTAAAATTCACAACCTTAACACAACCTATTAAAGATCAATTAAATTTGCTTCCTCAATTCTCTCAATTAATAAGATGATGAACTCGCTCACTTCGCGAGCTCGCCGCCTCGCGCCTTCGGCGCTCGTTTTTTTAAGACAATCAACTGAAGTTTTTAAGACAGTTAACTGAAGTTTCTTAAAGACAGTTAACTGAAGTTTCTTAAAGACAGTTAACTGAAGTTTCTTAAAGACAGTTAACTGAAGTTTCTTAAAGACAGTTAACTGGAGTTTTTAACGTATAACTGTATGTTATCCAAAATGTTAAATCATAGTTAGCAATTATTAAATATTAATTTAAATATATTTTTTTAATTTTATTACAGCAGAAGTCCGTTCGACAACAAAGTTCTTGATTTAAGGCTAAAAATCCAAGAATTTGCGTTTTCTTACATCATGATTAACGTGAGTGTAGAGTATTTAAGGAAATATTTTTTGAAACAATGAAAACGTACACAATTTTGATAGAGTGAATAAATAATAAAAGAGCGTTTATTAATTGACAAAATAGTTATAATTATATTATATATTAGATTAAAGCCATCATATAATTTTCAATTTTTAAAGATGCAATTTAATTTATATATTATTGTCTATATATATATATATATATATATATATATATATATATATATATATATATATATATATATATATATATATATATATATATATATATATATGTATATATGTAAGTATGTTCTAGTGGATGAATTCCATGACAAGATTCCCCGACAAGACAGTTTTTAATTTAAAACCCAAAAATGTATAATTAACCGCATTTGCATAGAGATTACATAAAACACCTCATATAAATGTAAATTATTTAATAATAGTTCCTGTAATTTCCTCTAAATCAATTAAGTCGCTAATGTGTTTATCATAATTAAATCTTGAACAAAAACCGCCGTTAAGTTTCAGGAAATTCAAACAAAAGCCTGTAAAACTTTCGTTAGTTCGTCAGTGTCGATGACTTTGGCTTTGTCAGCACGATCATTTTAATTCTGTTTTTAATCTATTGTTCTTAATTTATGCTTCTTAATTTAAGTTCTTAATTTAAGTTCTTAATTTATGTTCTTAATTTATATTCTTAATTTATGTTCTTACTTTATGTTCTTACTTTATGTTCTTACTTTATATTCTTAATTTATGTACTTAATACAGTTCTAAATTTATATTTTTTAATATACGATTTTTATGTATAGTTTAGATGTATGGTGATCCTCTATATTGCCCTAGTTTTCCTAAACAAAAAAACCCGTTTTAATTTCCTCCTTGGCACCACGAAAGGACTATAAATCCTGTTCTGAAAGTGCAGCAATTTGAATTTTTCCATTTGCCCGTCTAGCCCCAACAAAGGGGACAAAGGGGCCTTCCAGAGCCCCAACGTTAACAATCATAGACACGATGTCTCCACAGGAGTTCGTGGGATGACGAGGCGACTAAATCACAACCTCAAGAGCGCGACACCATAATTTGTCCAGAAGTCAAGCCTCACATGATGGATGGAGTTTCGGAGGAGATTTACAACGCTACACACATCGGATTAACCATTACCACTAGAAAAATGTATGATTTATCTTCATTTACACTTGCACTTGTCCTTTGACGGCCAGCAGGACAACGGAACGTGTGGGAGTGCTGTTATTTTTGTTGCGTGAGAATGTAATCAGTGAACAAATAATCATAACGAGGACTGGAGCCTTCGTGTACGACTTGTCCTGTTTTGTACATTTGTTTTTGTTTGTTCATTTGTTTTTGTTTGTTCATTTGTTTTTGTTTATTCATTTATATGAACACATTTATATGACACTGATTGTGGTTATTATTGTAAATAGTTTCTGCAAATCATGATGAATGGATATCATAGTAAACGAAATATGCACATTCCACAGTTCTTGATTATGTTCCATCCAACGTTCCATCGCATAACTTCACTTTTCGAAAATTCACCAGATTGCCTCTAAAGCTCCAAAATGCTATACTTTAACTAAGTGTTAATGTATAATTTACACGTTTGGCCCATATTTAGGCCCCAAAAGGGCTCTAAGACGTCTGACTCGTTTCTTCAAAAAATGACAGCGGTGTAGATGGTAAGCCGCCTGCGCTGGAGTTGAAATGTCAAAATTCCGACTTTCAGCTTCAAGCTTGTTTATACGGGGGGTACCCGCGACCCTTCGGTACGAAACAAATTATTCGCTAAAATAAACGATTAGAGTAAAACAATAATTTATTTCGTTGCTTTTTAATTTGTTGATGCAAGTAGGGAAATTCTTTCTTACAAAACTCATTGATGTTCTTTAAAATGCGATTTTTTCATAGTGGCGCAACCATCGATACACACTCACCACAGAAATCATATTCCTTAAAATGGGAAAATTACCGACGGACGGATGGACGGACGGACGTACGTACGAACGTATGTACGTTACGACGGTAATTATATTTGTTGATAAATAACTATTTTATTGGACACATTTAAACACCGCATTTTTTTTAATCAACGAAACAAATTCAGGAGACTATGACTAAAGGTCTCTTGCCTCCCACTTGAGCAATTTCGCATTTGGCCGGCCTTTATTTATCGCAAGGATCTCGCAATTTGTCTTAGTGCACGTCAAGGCACACGTTAAATCTCGTACTTTTCCTCGGCAAGAATGCAGGAAATTTAAAAATTTCCCCGTGTAAATTGTAGCGATACGTCAAAATCAGAAACATGTGTTAAAACGCTTAAAACACCTGACGTCTCAGAAACATAATACGCCTTATAGAATTACACCACTTACTTTTCACCTTCGCTTGCTCCAAGCTGATTTATTTCACTTTAGACAGTCTTGATTTCGAATCGAATTAACTCCTTTTTCTTCCTTTTTTCATAGTGCGAATTTCTTCATAATTACCTCGTGCGTAATAACATTAAAATAACTTATTATTATATGTCTTTACATAAGTACCTATTTATATAGATTGATATCTTCTAGGTTGAATTTATGAAACAAAACAAAGGCGTTTAAATGCCTATCTGTCGATCTATCGAGTTGATATTTGGAAACAATCTCCCTATTTGTTGTGAACTTAGAATTCGCAATAAACTATCAGGTCTTAACTCCAAAGCCGTCCGATTGCATTGCCCCTAATGCAATAAGTCGTTTTATAGTGGCCGGAGAAACTAGAAATGCACACGAGAGCTTTCACAATATCTTTAATCAGGCTAAGAATTTCAGGAAGTCTAGCGTTTCCAGTTTTAAGGCAAAACTCGACGAATTAAGCGAAGGCGGGGACAGAAGGAGAAACGCTAAATTCTGAGATTGTCCATGAAAATTACATTTGTTTCGGAATAATTCCATCTTTTTTTATGGGTGAGTTTTAAAGTTAAATTAGACAATGTAAACGGGGCCCAAGTTTTACGACTTTCCGTATACATTATAGAAGTAGTTAGGGGGCGAGCAGGTTCGCCCCGCTAAAAGGGTGTGCAAAGCGCCTCGTTCGCCGAAATGATGTCAACGATAAAAATTTCTAAATATGAAATAACTTTGTTGCCGGGCTTACTTCGCGTGCATTACCCGTTAAGAGCTTGGGAAAAAATTAAGTTTTCGTGAGAGAAGCTACTACTACCTCTTTAAACAAACTTCTCTTTAAGTAATCTATAAGGAATCTTCCCTTCAGTTAACACTAACAAAGAAACTGCTTTAGAGCGTTGAGCAACAATCTTTTTGATTCTACTGAGGGGCAAGGGTAAGAGGGGAAGTAGTAAAAATCACGTAAAGGGCGGAGTTTGTTGCTGGTCTCATTAATAAAAAAAATCCATGTGAGTAAGTAGCCAAGAAGATGTGTTCAATGTTGAGCAATAAAGATAGAGAGTCGTGCATCGAACTGCTGCAAAAGAATTTGCATATTATTGGTCCTTATAAAAGTACTAATTGCCTTTGCCATCTGCTTAGATGATTTAGTTTGATTTTAATTTAGTAGATTTGATTTCGTAATTTTGATTTAGTAATTTTGATTTAGTAATTTTGATTTAGTAATTTTGATTTAGTAATTTTGATTGAGTAATTTTGATTTGTGAAGTATTTCGACCCGACCCCCACTTAATAAATAACTCAGAAATTAATGAAATCGACCGTCCCAGTGCATCAGGCTAATTCAATTTGATCAGGAAAACGAGAACCGATTTAATTCGCCGGCAATGCAACGGAAAGTTACAAATGTTTGTACATAAATATCGGAGCAGAAATGAATAATGAAACGAGCAGGGAGCCTCAAAGTGCGTATTACGCGATGCAAACAATGAGCCTTACACATGCATAATAAACTGGCGGATTCAATTGAAATTCCGTTTGTAATTCACATCGAATAAATTAAGCGCGAACGGCCTTGACTTTTAATTACGTTTAATTAAAACATTTTATCCTGTGTTAAACTATAATAATACTCAATTTAAACTACGATAAATTACACGGTCTAATTTATTGCTTATAACTTTTAGTTAATTTACGCGCCATTAAAATGTTTCCAGATAAAATGATAAATTATTCCTAATTACCGACTGAAAACGAATCTCTAACGCATGCACTATTTATGTATGCACTTTTAAGGGGAAATCCGACGTTCGAATTCAATTAGAGTGCTGTCTTGCACTTGAAATCTCCTCAAGCATCAATAAGAAGCAATTAAATATTTATGGCGCTACAATAGTCTGATGGTTAAAGTGTTCTGTGCCTCTAAAGAAATTTGCATAACTCGGCCGTAACCGTGTACAATATATTTTTTATAGTATGATTTTTTTTAAATAAACTTGGACGTTTTATTATGTTCCCACGCGCGCGATAATTCGAAAAAACAAAGTACTAATAAAAATATTCTATTTATTATTATTCCTCACAATTTTTCTTTATATGTAAATATAAGTACCCCGAAACCGTTATTGCCGACCATCGTAAGAACCGCTTCACTTGAGCCGAGATCATTTCAACAATTTTCCTCTCAAACTTTTATAGTTCCTATAAAAGTAAATTTCTAAAATACAACCTTTTAAGTATTCATTTAGTTTATTTTTTTATATTTAATAATTTAGCATTTTAATAACGCCGAGGCAATAAACTAATCCGGAATAATGGCCGTAATCAAAATTAGACATTGTGAGTTGAAAGGAATTTTTATTGAGCCATAATTCCGCTTAATGGTATGTTTCATCGGGAATTGCTCCGTAAAAAAGGTATTATTCTCGAAAATCAAATTAAATTCCGTATAGAAACAGCTGTGTGTGCGTGTGTCTTTTTTTATTCATTGAATATCAAAATGACGTGGTAAAAATGTTAGGGTCTTCCATAAAGGAGGCAATAAGATACGACACCGTGCAACACAGTAATGCGCCATAAGTCGCTTTACGGCTCCAAATGTTGTTTCAGTTATGTAAATTCCGGACTGTAAAGGCAATTTAATATCGTTTTTATTTTGCCGTGCAATATTTGCCGCTGTAAAATCCCCAAATTAATCAGGATCGAATGAAACTTTACTGGCGCCCTTCTTTCCTTGTCGGGGGAAATTATTCCGAACGACATACATAGATATTATTTTGAACGACATTGATATTATTTTGAACGACATTGATATTATTTTGAACGACATTGATATTATTCTGAACGACATTGATACAGGGTGAGTTTTTTAAATCTGCAAATTTTGATCGAGGGTTAAGGCTATAATCGCTTGCTTTATGACTGTATTGCAAGCGATTATAGGCTTAACCATCGATCAAAATTTGCAGGTTAAAAAAACTCACCCTGTATTATTCTGAAAAAAATTGATATTATTCTGAACAACATAAATATTCTGGACGATATAGTAATCTAAACGACATTGCAAATCGTTCTGAATAATAGGTTCCTATATAGTAGATACGTCTTCACTCCTTTAACTGTCTTATTTCTATAACTGTCTTATTTCTACAACTGTCTTACTCCTTTAACTGTCTTAAAAGCCCTAGATCTTAGGTACGTCTTCACACTTTTAACTGTGTTATTTCTTTAACTGTCTTATTTCTTTTACTGCCTTATTTAAAGCCCTAGATATTTGGTACGTCTTCACTCCTTTAACTGTCTTATTTCTTTAACTGTCTTGTTTAAAGCTCTAGTTCTTTGGTACGTCTTCACTCCTTTAACTGTCTTATTTCCCTAACTTTATTATTTCTTTAACTGTCTTATTTGAAGTCCTAGATCTTTGGTACGTCTTCACTCCTTTAACTGTCTTATTTTCCTAACTTTATTATTTCTTTAACCGTCTTATTTAAAGCTCTAGATCTTTGGTACGTCTTCACTCCTTTAACTGTCATATTTCCCTAACTTTATTATTTCTTTAACTGTCTTATTTCCCTAACTTTATTATTTCTTTAACTGTCTTATTTGAAGTCCTAGATCTTTGGTACGTCTTCACTCCTTTAACTGTCTTATTTCCCTAACTTTATTATTTCTTTAACCGTCTTATTTAAAGCTCTAGATCTTTGGTACGTCTTCACTCCTTTAACTGTCATATTTCCCTAACTTTATTATTTCTTTAACTATCT
>JAWQRP010000877.1:0-22907 GCA_033557875.1 Quadriops clusia
GTTGTGGAAATAATCTAGTTGTAGAAATTATCTACGTTGTGGAAATAATCTAGTTGTAGAAATTATCTACGTTGTGGAAATAATCTAGTTGTAGAAATTATCTGCGTTGTGGAAATAATCTAGTTGTAGAAATAATCTAGTTGTAGAAATTATCTACGTTATGGAAATAATCTAGTTGTAGAAATTATCTACGTTGTGGAAATAATCTAGTTGTAGAAATTATCTACGTTGTGGAAATAATCTAGTTGTAGAAATTATCTATGTTGTGGAAATAATCTAGTTGTAGAAATTATCTACATTGTGGAAATAATCTAGTTGTAGAAATTATCTGCGTTGTGGAAATAATCTAGTTGTAGAAATTATCTACGTTGTGGAAATAATCTAGTTGTAGAAATTATCTACGTTGTGGAAATAATCTAGTTGTAGAAATTATCTACGTTGTGGAAATAATCTACTTGTAGAAATTATCTACGTTGTGGAAATAATCTACTTGTAGAAATGATCTACGTTGTGGAAATAATCTACTTGTAGAAATTATCTACGTTGTAGAACTTATCTTAGTTGTAGAAATTATTTCGCCAAGAAAATTATCTTCGTTATGGGCATTATATTAGAACCTAAAATTATTTCAAATGTGCTTATTATGTCGAAAGTGGGAATTATTTCAGATGATTCTGACGCAGTTGCATCACAGCGCGGATCAATCCTTTCGGGTCGTCGACGCGAAATTCCCCAAAGAAAATGGGTTGGACGGTTCTAAGGCCAGTGCCACACTGCAGACTGTATCGATTCGGGCCAAGTATTATTATTTCAGGACTGGATATTATGGTATCGGGATAGTTTTAAGCGAATTTATTCCCCGGTCCTTTGTGCCTGACGAATCGATATCGTTATGGCACTAACCTAGCTTGTACTCCCTAAAGAACACATTGCTAAATTGTCGCCATTACATCACTAAACTACACAGTTAGCACTGTACATACTTTCGACATTTCAATCACTATGCATCTATTCCCCAATCGCTGAGGTACTATTTTAATGATAACGACTAAATATCATAATTATATTTACCTATCTAGATATATAGATAGATAGATATATAGATACATAGATATATAGATAGATAGATAGATAAATTATAGATAGGTAGATAGAAAGATGTACCTACATGAACAAGTGGCCTTTCTAGGTCTAAGCCTTGAACACGTGTTCCGTCAGCCATCGTGATGAGATCACGCATAAAACGAGTCTTTCAGAATCGAGTTGGAGCCCCCCTCGTGCACAGTGTAAGCACCCCTGGCTTGCCATGTGCATGCAAAGAAGAATAAGAGAAGAGCTTCATGCAGTACACGCAACAGCACAAAGTATACAGAGAGTTGTACCACATTGTAATTTATTATAACAGCTGCACAATTGTTTCCTTCTTGAGCAAGCAAATTCGTTGTCCCCACTTCTGTTTAAAGTCCTGGGTCATATGCCTTGTGCATTAAGTCCGAGCTTAGTTAGGTGGTTATTACAAACAATGTAAAGTTCTGTATTATTTTAAAAAAACTCTTTCTTTATGTGTGTTTAGGAAGAAAACTTTAATCATAAGATAGGAGATAGGATTATAAGTACGAATTCTCAAACCAAATTCAAATAAAACGTTCTCGAGATATCGACTGGCCATGTCGTCGTGGGGCACCCTGTACATTTTATATACCTCTTTTCATTTTATATCATTGTTCGGCATCATGATACAGGGTGCACCACAAAGATGACCTCAGTTTGAAGGTAATTTAACCTGAAACCTAATGGCGAACTCGATGTTGAGGTCGATGGTAGCCGCGGCTAATAGCCAACCATCCCATGCAACCGTCAACCACAATTCCAGTTCATACTTCAACAAAAATCGCGAAATGTTCCTCCACTTGTATTACAGCGGTGATTTCTAGGTTTACTTGAATATCCTAGATGCCAAGAAGTTTGTCACATTTAAGACGAAGTTTTATTTATTACCACAGTATTACCGTGGTATTAATATAGGTATGTGGTATTACCACAGATATGGGTACATACATGCGGTATTAGGTTCTCAATTGTGGAAGAGTTCATCATAAGAATTTATTGCGTATCTCTTATTTCATTGATAAACAGTGAGAAATGGAATGGAAATAATAGAATTAAAACTCCTTACCTGGTACAGGAGAAAACAGTAGATCAAACTTCCTGAAACAACAAAAAAAAAATCTTTTAAAATTTCAAAGATGTTTAGCACAATCTGACAAAAATAACTTTTGTTTGTTGCGTTCTCATGTCGTCGTTGTCATGGCTATAAATGTAGTAAACCTTTTGTTTCTAAAGTATCCAACAACATTGAAGTATGTGCACTATTATAACTTTTTAGAGCGATAAATGAATTATTATTATTATTATTGTCATGGGCTACTATACATTTCTTTATGTTTTTATTACGTATGTACTCGTTTCCTTTGATCTTAAATCACTAAAATCTTTTTGCCAGTATTAATGAATATTTACTTAAGTATATACGAAAATGAATTTTTACATATACAAGAAAATGAATTTTTACATATACAAGAAAATGAATTTTTACATATACAAAAAAATGAATTTTTACATATACAAGAAAAAGAATTTTTCTGTATACAAGAAAATGAATTTTTCTATATACAAGAAAATGAATTGAACTCGCGAATACGATAATAGAATAGACTAAATATAAATAGTATTTCATATATGTATATTCATATGCACTTACGTACGTATAGAAACTTAAGGATTCGAGGTAAAAATCCAGTTAATCCAGGGTCAAGAACCCACCACGCCATCGTCATACGCTTTCAGATTTCTTGATAACTGAAATATGGTGCCATAATTCTGACAACAATTTCGCCCGAATATCTAAAAAATAAAGGCGATGTTCCCGAGGCGGAGAAATTACAACCTGCGGTGAAAACATGATTTCCGCGGCCGTGAAAAATAAATTGCCTCTCGAATGAATAAGGGGTTTTCCACGCACGCGGTGCATTAGCCGGTCTTTCGCTGCCGCAGCAGGTCCAAGACCAAGACCGTCTTTGTGTCTTTGTCGGCGCGGTCCTGACGTCGTCACACCGACAAATAAAACCCTAAAAATTAGCCTTTTGATTCGTTAAAAATAGATGGTGCTCTTTGTAACGTCGTTGCCCACGCCAACGTCCTTTTGCTCTAGTATTCTGAGTGTACACTGAGAGAGAAACGTTCATAGTCGTGACTAAATATTAATATGTAACGTTTGTATTTCTGAATACATAATAAATGATAACATTTTAAGTTATTTATAATCCTGAAATAGTTAGGAGTATTTACTTAAATAATAGTCAGTACTCATTAGATATACCTAATCACATTAATTATGCAAGGTAATGATTATATAGATAAACTTAATAATGATAATATACTCCATGTAAAAGTAGTAATAATAGTGATTGTAGTAATAATAATTCATTGCTATAGCCTCTTTAGTTACAAAAAAAAAATGCTCACAAAACTTGAAAACTAAGTATCATAAACAGATTTGCCATCTTATCTACTTAGATAGATAGAAGCAATAAATGAAAGAGGCACGAATTAATCGGGGGCAATCAACTTAACAGGAGTGTGATCCAAAAAATAGGTGAAGACGTCGTTGGTGAAGACTGTCTTAGAATTTTCTTTCTCCCGTCGCGTCATCACATCCTATTTCACGCTCATTCTCATCGTCTGCTGTGCATAAGGATGTGTAGATCGTAATAGGTAGACTAAATTAGTTCCTCCACGTAGATGGGCCATTATTCAAATTAGTGATAAAGTGGATCCATACGTTATTGAGAACCGCATTACAATTACACCCCGACGTGATAGAGGGGGCTCTGCTAATAATTACATCTCCTGCATTCGCTTTGATTGCGCTACCACCATATGCTTTTATCCTTTACCTAATTATTTGGTCTTGTCGCTTAATGTGGACAATCTAGTCGAGGCATATGCCCCTCTCTCTCTCTCTATCTGTTTTTAATAACTTAAATCTTTATAATAATAATCATTATTATTATTATTTATTATTAATGAAAAAGATAATAAAACTCTCCTGTGGGCCTATATTGTACTTCTACACGTAAAATTATATGTATATGGTACACTTTTACAACGATTTCTCCATTCTGAGGATTATTGATGGTTTAACACAGAAATGCGTTTTGGCAAGAACTTCAAAGCTGCGCATAATCATCGAGTAAAAATGAGGGCCCCATTACACAATACATACGTATTTATTACGCCGAACATTCCAACCACCGAAACGAGATCGGCATTCATATCGATAGTCTCGGCCATCATTATCTAAGAGATCTAACATGCGGTGAATATCGTGAGAACTGTTGTAAATGTGGTACACAGGTAGTAGGAACAAGCTTGTTGTTGGTCATCGGCTTCCCAAGGTCGGCGGGCTTTGTACGCCAAGAAGAAAACATCCCAAGCACCTGAAGGAGAGGAACTCAAAATTCCTGTTCAGGTAGAAGCGCTGCTAATGTTAACAGTGGTAGAAGAAGCTCCGCCGATTCCTCGCTATGGCTCATTCCTCAGCCCAACTGGCGATGTTTTAGTCTGGCCACTGAGGATTCTGAAGAACTATCATCTATTTAGTTTTCATCTATGGCTCAACTGAAATAAGCGCCCTACTGAGAAAAGCCGAATTTTGTTATGAATGAACGGACTGTTCAATTCAGGACTTTGTTTGTCTCTCAAGAATTGAACCGTTGCGGCTTTGTCCAATTCTTTGCCGCTTTGTCCAATTCTTTGCTGCTTGAGGTGTTCTTTTTTTGCAAATTGAGAATTTATTTATTTGGGTTTCAATAAAAGCCTAAGAGAATTTATTTGTAAATTGAGAATTTATTTGTAAATTGAGAATTTATTTGTAAATTGAGAATTTATTTGTAAATTGAGAATTTATTTGTAAATTGAGAATTTATTTGTAAATTGAGAATTTATTTATAAATTGAGAATTTATTTGCAAAATGAGAATTTATTTGCAAATTGAGAGTTCCTTTGCAAAATAAATGGAAATTAGAGATAACTTTATGTAGAAATGAAATGCAAGGTTTTATAATAAATAAGTTTTAAAGCAATTAATTTAAAACCTAAAACTAGTCTACATAATATATTTTCAAAGAATCCGTAAGGTGTAGAAAATCCTTAACTCCACAAACAGATATGTAATTACAGAACTGCTTCAAAGTGATCTCCACAAAATAATAGTCTCACACCAGCCCCTATCTGCAGACCACATAAAAGTATTCCTGTACCAAATTCTTAGAGGTGAGTTACTTTACATAATGTTTATACTACTTAGTGATTCGAAATAAAAAAATACTACACATTTACTACTGCGTTACAGCAGAAAAAAAAATTGGCATTATTCTCGTGTTTCGTGTCTATCTATTAATGAAAGAGCCGAGAAGGCCATCAATTTTGTGGAAACTCTAAATTTATAAGTGTGCCAAAAATAAACTACTACGGGCTAAATTTAGCAGGCCTTTGTTTCATCCAATTATTTCGGTGATGTTTCCTTGTGTTATTGTTTCTATGCATGAACCTAGAAGGGCAAATACTGCTCCTTTGTCATGACTCTTTGTTTGCCATCAATATTTCTTTGTCATCTACCTTTTGTTGTCATTAACCTTTCTTTGTCGTCAACTTTTCTTTGTCGTGAACTTTTCTTTGTCATCAACCATTCATTGTCATCAACCATTCATTGTCATCAACCATTCATTGTCATCAACCATTCATTGTCATCAACAATACTTTGTGATCAACCATTCTTTGTGATCAACCATTCTTTGTGATCAACCATTCTTTGCGATCAACCATTCTTTGCAATCAACCATTCTTTGTGATCAACCATTCTTTGTGATCAACAATTCTTTTTGATCAACCATTCTTTGTCATCAACATTTATTTGTCATTATTATTTCTAAATCACTAAGTATTATTTCGGTTGTTATTACTTTTCAAATAAAGGGTATTTTATTGGGAATGAAAAAATTACTATTGTTTCTTTTCTCTCCAATAATTGTTCCTGTTTAAAAAAATACCTCCTAAATAACATTAAATATAAATAAGAACTTTTAACAACAATTTTTTTTCTCTTTAGGACTCAAATATCTACATTCTGCGAGGATTCTGCATCGTGATATCAAACCTGGGAACTTATTAGTTAACAGTAATTGTGTTCTAAAGGTAAGAGCGGGTCCCATTGCCCAAATTTCAAACAAAACGTTATCAAAATACAAATAAATCCCATTCTCTTTTCAGATCTGTGATTTTGGTTTAGCGAGAGTAGAAGAACCGGACTCTAACAAACACATGACGCAAGAAGTGGTAACGCAGTATTACAGAGCCCCGGAGATTCTGATGGGAGCGAAGCATTACACTGCGGCTGTCGACGTATGGTCTGTCGGGTGCATATTTGGCGAACTTTTGGGCAGGAGGATTTTGTTTCAAGCACAGAATCCAGTCCAGCAATTAGAATTGATTACGGAATTGCTAGGAACACCTTCACTGGAAGACATGAGGTACGCCTGTGAAGGCGCCAAGACGCACATGTTAAGGCGAACACCGAAACCACCCTCGCTTCACGCCCTCTATACACTTTCTACCCAGGCGACCCATGAAGTTGTCCATCTGTTGTGTCAAATGTTGGTTTTTGACCCTGTGAGTATTCTATGCTTTATATCGTGATTTATATAAAATCCTACATATTTGATAATGTTAACGAGGAAATGGCATCAACTTAGGAATATCGATCTTTTTGTTTTAAGTCTTTTATAGATGAATATAAAAGAAAACACTTTGTTCACAATTTATTCTAGATCAGTAAACGATATTTCTCATATAATCTGTAACAAGCCTGATCTTTATATTTCTTTCAATTCAACTTATAGCTTATATCAAATGAACATAACTTTACCTTTCGTTGTCCTTAATCAAAGTGTTTCCATCTTCTGTTATTTCACTTTGTGTTATATTAAACTATTGCACGAATTCAAAACTAGTCATAAATTTCCTAGAAACATTTTAATTCTAAAAATTCTCTACAGTAAGCACGAGTAGGTGGGTAACATAGAAACCTGTAACGGCAGTTAACGCGTTATATATAAATTTTGACATTACATCATGTTTGTTAGTTTACGTAGCGACGACGCCATCTATAGATTGAAATATGCATTAGTACTCGACCTTTGATATTCATGCAACTTATAAAATCTGCTCATTTTAATTAATTTTTCTTGTAGGAATATCAATGTGAGGACTTGTAGAATATAATTTATTAGTTTATTAATTCACAGTACACTACCTATTCTGTATACCAAAATTAAAGTTTCATCCTAACACCATATAGAAACCTTACGATATCGTATCTAACATTAAAAATTAGATTGATTTATGTTTAAGTTTTTCTGTTCATGCGAATTTTTGAAAAGATAAACTCTTACCTATTAACAGAAAAAATTGCGTATAATTTTGTTTATTGTAAACACTAAGTTGGTTTAAATATTGTTAAATTTAATTGACACCTGTTGTGTTTACATGAATTTGAAATATGCCAAATTAAAATGTTTGTAGTTATACCATTGAATATAGAGTATATACTCTATATTCAATGGTTATACAAAACAAATTTAGTAACGTTTTTCGAATTTTAGTCTAATTTTCTAACCACATAATGTAATGTAAATTTAATTAATCTACTGTAAAAAAAATACAGTAATCAATTTACATTTATACTAAGAGAATAATAAAAATATTTCGCTATAATCTAATTCTACATTAATGGGTATTACACTAAAACTCCGATGCTAAAATGAATTTTTTACACGAATTTACACATATATCGTAAATATAAACTAATAATGTCATTTCCTGCACAGGATAAACGAATTTCCGTGGTAGATGCCTTAGCCCATCCATATTTAGACGAAGGCCGATTGAGGTACCATTCGTGCATGTGCAAGTGTTGCTACACGACGGCAAGCGGAATGCGACAATACACCTCTGAGTTCGAAATCACTGCTCCTCAGCCTTTCGATGACCATTGGGAGCGAAAATTGACGTCAGTGCAACAAGTCAAAGGTAACAAACACCGTTTATTACCGACAAGAATTATTATCACAATTGGTATCCACATACATACCATAATAATAAATAATTCTTTCGGAATAAAATGCAGAATGAGGCATGATCTTGCCATAATGATTAATTGAATCTTCTGTGGCAAGATCGGTAGCCCATTTTTTATTGAAAAAGTACACTCATGAATTCCCGTTCTTTTCTACTTACAGAGGAGATGCATAAGTTTATAGCGGAACAATTAAACACGAATAGGGTGCCGTTGTGCATAAATCCGCAATCTGCAGCATTCAAGAGTTTCGCCAGGTAAGACGGCAGCCGTGACTGAAGACAACGCAGCGCCATGGCATAGGTGACCGCAAACACTATCCGTTTGGCGTACGTTCTCAAAGCACTAATTCTCATAATAATCGTCACGCAATTAGCACACTTTTACCCAACTCTACCTAAATTAATAAAAGAAGGGGATAAAGATTATGAAATGCAAGAACAGAAGTAATCACACTAAAGAAATTCTCAATCTTATACTGTATAGTTTTTATTGGTATTCCTCGGAAATTCGAAATTGCTCTAGTAAGAAATTCTCCTACAAATAAAATCGAATGAAAAATAGTTTTCGAATGAAAAGATTTGTTTGATGACAAAAAATTTACTTATTAAAAGATCAACTTATTAAAAAATTTATTTATTAAAAAATGAACTTATTAAAAAATTTACTTATTAAAAAATTTACTTATTAAAAAATTTACTTATTAAAAAATGAACTTATTAGAAAAAGAACTTATTAAAAAATGAACTTATTACAAAATGAATTTGTTAAAAATTAATTTATTAAAACATTAATTAATTATATTAATTAAGTCAGTAGTCCTATACGTACACCAAATGGCGTTAGTGTTTTCTTTTTAATTTTTTTCTGTTCTCTAATAATAATACTAATACAACAAGATTCAGAAAACAATTGATTTCCATGCTGGCGTGTTGTCTCAAAATTATTAATTTGTACGCCTCTTAGTAAAAGGAGTTATTTTTAGACGCTTAGGTTATACGTAGATTTTTTTATATTTTACAAAACTGTCCACTCTTCACTTTTTTTCCCACATATTAAACGTCTTTTCACATTTGTAATACACATATTATTGCTATTCTTAGTATTCTAGTAGCATAGTAACAAAGTAGACATAATTAGAACACAGTTCAGTAGATAGTTACTTATGTTTTCTTACTTAACTACATTTTTCAATAGCACTTCAATTGCACTTTTTTTTAAATTAATTTTAATTGTAGGTTATTAGTACTTTGATTATTTTTCTTTATTTAACTTTTTCCATAATTAAAATAAGTTACATATAGATTTAATTAGTAGATTTTCCTTAATAACTGCAACGTATTCAAATCAATAATTGCATAACTCTCTTAAAAAAATCTTTCTTGTTCCGAAAAGTTTAGTAAAAATAATACAATAATGCATGGAGGTCAGTAAAACCATTTGTATCTATATAAAATAATTAATCTGTGTTTTTTTTGTTGTTTAATGTAATTAATGTGTATGTTTTGTATATATATACAGAGTATGTATTTTTTTAAAGAATAACATCATTAACTAGATGCATACTGTAGATAGTCCAAGGGTGAACAAATCTCTACATCCAAAATAATATTTTTTTAATTCTTTAATAAGATTTATTTAAAAAAAAATAGTATTCAAAAAATTTTAAAGTCTATTTCTCCATATTATTTTATTTATTTATTTATTTTTTTAAATTTATTTATTTTTTTAAATTCATCTATTTTTTTAAAATTTATTTATATTTTTAATATTTATTTATTTTTTTAAATTTATTTATTTTTTTAAATTTATTTATTTTTTTAAATTTATTTATTTTTTTAAATTTATTATATTCTCAAAATTTATTTATTTTTTAATTGAACGCCTCTGGACTATTTGTTCAAAGTTAGCTGTATTGCAAACGGCTCAAGTAAGATGATGGTTGGTTGTGTACAGGAAAGAAAAACCTTGCCTCCCTTTCAAGAAGACCCTAGAAATATTACTATCACCCGTCATCTTTCTGTGCGCTGCGTGACATTCGCTTCATTCGTTGTTTAGGTTAGTGCACTTATTAGTTTTTTCAATTCAATTCTCTCTTCATGCTTCCTTAAGTTCTTCCGAGCTGCACCCATTTTGCACAATTTTGCTTTCACGTTTAATTTTGTATTTTACTCGCTTTCGAACAATTTTCCTGACAGTACATCACAAGTTCAAATAATCTTATGTGTTACAGTATACTCAAGTCACAGTAATCTATTAATATAATTTTTTGTATGAAATTGACAAAATTGGATGAAAACAAACGTTAAGAAGAACTTATTTTTGAAGAGTTTTTATTAATTTATTTTAATGTTTTGCATCTTAATGTTGTGTTTATAGTTTGCATGCCTTTAATGTGTGTCCTAGTTCATTTAAAGAAAGTAAATTAATTGCCTTTTTTTGTCAAAACAGTTTTTAATCTTTCCAACACATCATCATTATATTCAATTGTTGTTAACTTTAACACCTTCAACTGCGACATTTAAAGTATTTTCAAATTCCCTGCTATTTTGTTGCAGTTCAACAGTAGCGCATCCTTCGGAGCTCCCCCCTTCTCCCCACCAATGGGACTGACCGTGGACTTTAAGAAGATAACAAGAAATTTGGTTTAAGGCCGACTTCCAACAGTACCTTCGCTAATTCACAGAACAAATAAAACATGAGATATTGGAAGACTCAACAAAACGAACCACCAGCAGTTAAAAAAAAGCAAAAGAAATTACAACACAGATCTACAAGAAACAATGCAACTTTACAAGAAATAACGCAACTCTACAAAAAATAAAGTAACTATACAAGAAACAATACGAACTACAGGAACCAATGCAAAAAGTCACAGGACATATCTAAATTAATTTTTAAACATTCTAAATGAACGACACAAGTCTCAAAGAAAAAATATCAACCTCGAAGGTATAATACGCAAATATCTAAAGAAAACAAAACCAATATGGGTAAATATAAATAGTCTTCTAAAATCCAAGAATGGAAATTATTTAAACACAAACTGAATGAAGAAAGAAGTCGTCTTAACAAAATATTCTAGTTCGCAAAGCCCCGCCACTAAAAATCCACTATTTTTAAAAACGATAGTTTTTAAAGTACCGAATAATTTCTAAAAAATTATAAAAAGTAAATTAATAGTAAATACACCAAATATAATAAATCAGGGATTCAATATGCTATGTAAAGACAATCGTGCTGCAGAACTTTTAACGTTAGTGAGTGTTTTTTGTGTATATTATGTTTAGTCACGGAAAAGTGTGATTTTCATCTGTAATTAAATGATAGTAGATCTGCCAATGCGGGGGTGAAACGGGCCGTGGTTTTCCTTAATTAGGTTGTTCTTCGAGAGATTAGGGCAAGAAAGGATGTTGTGAGGACAAGGGATAAAAACAAACATTCTAAACAAACGACATTTCATAATAAAAACCAACTGAAAAGTTCTAAATTTTGAACAATTGAAACAAGCAAATTAATACGATAAATATATTTATAATATTTTTTATTAGCACGCTTAAGTTCTTTCCGCCGAAAGTGCCTCTTCTTGCTTTGGTTTTCTAATATTAGTTTCCATTCAAAATTTGTTTTAAACAATGAAAGACCATTCCCGTTTCATCCCAGCTTCTGCCAATTAAACATTATGTACAGTTATCACTGCCTTTTCATTAGTTCTTAGTGTATATGTTTAGTTTAATAAGACTGGTACGGAATAGCTGTAAATGTAAATAAATCACCGATTCGGGTTCGTCCGACAGCCCCTTTAGGTGTGATGTTGCAGTACAAATCAAATGTAAAGATATAAATCTATACTTATAAATAAATATGTAAAAGAATACAGATCACATCTGAAATAAGAAGACCCTAGATATAAAACTACTAATAGTAATCATATTGTGCCAATAAGATCCTCACCAAATTAGTAAAAATGAAATCAAAAGAACACAAGCTGTTGGACGGCCCCGGACTGCAAAATGAAAAAAAACTACATAATGTTAATAATGAACCTAATTAGTAGTTTACTATAATTAAAGACTACGACATACTTATTAAGTTCAAGACTGTGAGAAATTTAAAAAAAGCGTTGCATAATGTGTCCACCTATTTTGAAAAAAGCTAGTATGTACTAACTGTATTGCCAACTTTACATTCGATAGCAACTAAATCTGAATTTAGTGTGCAATAGACTGTTGTAATGCGAAAGAAAATTTATATTTGAGTATATTAAAAAGTAATGTGGGCAAAAGTCACTTGGTTCACTTGAGAGTCCTTTAAAGAGAGAGAAACACTTAAACTCGATAAAACTAAGAAAAATGACGCAGACAAATGAACAAAGGAAAAAAAATAGGAACACATTTATCATTATTGTTTTTTTAGGAATATATAATTATGCATTAAAAACAGAGCTTTTTGTGGGTACTTTTTTTACTTTTGGAAAAACAGAAATCAACTGTTATTATTTCAAATTTGAAAAACCGATAACAGCTTTTATCTGTTTCGCCCCAATTAGACTCTTGTTGCGCTGCGAATTAGTCTAATTATTTTGTACATATTATTTTAAATTTTGTTTCAAAGATACCTAGGCAATTAGTATTTTTAGTGTGTATTTTACCCCAAAGGGTCCCCACCTGACACGTGTGTTTTGTACATATTAATTTTAGAACCATCATGGCATTTTTACATAAAATTGGTCCGAGGGGCCCCTGTAGATTAATTTTTTTATTTTGATATAACTGCCTTGCTCATTTAGTAGTGTATATTTGACCAACTAATGTATTTGTAAACAAAGGACGAGCACTTTCAGCAAATTCTTTAATTCATTTATGTAAGTATTTTCGTACTTTATGTACCTACTGTATATGTATATAAAAATAGGGATTTCTGTCTAATTGGACTTAAAATTTATGGAATTCGAGTTAAAATTGAGATCTGGTCCGATTAATTGTTTAGTATGTTCTTTTTCTATGTTCTAAAAGCTGTATTTTTTACATATTATAAATGTATGGGAAATATTTCACACAATTTTTTATAAATTATTTTTTGCCGTTAGACCTATTTTTACCTAGGCATGTATACATAACTATTTTATTGATTTGTATATGGGGTGTACACGTGATTTGTGCATTTTTGATACACGAAATATTTTAAATTTGTTTTTAAATTGTGTTCGATGGTCTGTGATGATTTTTCTCCCTGGGTTTGCTTTTAATTATTTGTTGTACAGCACAGCTACATGTTTTTTAAACGAGTATTTGTGGCAAACTTGCACATATCGTGGTACTTAATTGATTATTCTTACATTAGCGATTGTTGTATTATTTATAACTCCCCTGTATACTTGATATTCTAGCTTGTCCCCCTTACTGTATTTATTGTTCCGACCTAACATATTCTAACCTTCATGTTTATGGCAACACGATCTCAATTGGACTGCATGTATATAGTTTTTAACTTGTATTTCCTAGTTATTTTTTAAATAATGATGATATGGTCAGTCTACGTTTTTCATTTGTGGAACTTACAGTTAGTATACTCCAATATGAAAATGATTAAAGAAATAAAAACACACTTCAACATCGCCTGTTGTTTTATTTCGATATTTTCAATTTTCTTCCTTCATATATTCACAACTTATAATGTATGTATAATTCATATGTAAAAATATATTTCAACTATTGAGTAAATCATGATTTTACGATGCTCAGATAGCTCTAAATTCTTTAGAATTCATCAACTGAATAGTGCTATCTGTAGTGAATTAAAAAGATAAAATTATCGTTTATGACTTCTCAGTCATAAAGTTAGACTGTTAAAGGAATTAAAGTTTATTGAAATCAACAACCAGATAGTTACATTTTTGTTTGACTGGTTGCATATACCATAGAATGTATAGATAGGAAGATAAGGGGGGGGGGGGAATTAGCTTCTTGATTTAGCACAAGAAATAGCGTTTGTTCGTTCAAATTTAGAGATCATAGGTGGCACAGTTATTATATGGAACGCATGATAAATTTTAAAATAACATTACACATCGTTGTTAATTTGTTTGAGCGCAAAAGAAAAAAAATATAAAAGTTTTATTAAATCTGTTTAGACGATTCTAGAGTTTCCTATATAGTTATAGTGGTTACAGCTAGTTATGCCTATAAATAGTTATACCAATATGAACATTAAATAAGTCTGCATAAGTTTTCATAAGCTTAGACTATTGTTTGTGGCCATCAGAAAACAAAGCAAAAGCACCTGCATTAAAATTCGTATTACTAATTGGGTAATAAGCATTTGCGGATTTGTATTGAATTTTCAAACACAAGTTATCCTCGTCAAGAAGCAATAGCGAGTGCAGATGAGCGCAAGTTTCAAACGCATGAAGTCATGTTTAAAAAAATCCGCGTAATGTGACCAGGCGAATAAAAGCATCTAGAAACAAAAATATCTAAAAAATAGTTTATCAGCAACCATTCTTATTTATAAAAATACGTCTACATTAGGAAATAATAAATGTCCTAAGGCAGTGCACAAAAAAAGAAAATTCAATTCACCGTGAAATGTATGGATAAAATATTGTGATAGTGATAAAATGGTGTATCAGTGGGTTTAGTTTCAGAAGAATGGTTCTTTCGCAGTTACGATGGGAAATGTTCAAAGATGCTTTCTTGTTAACCCTGAACGCAAAAAACATGATGCAACGGTATGTGTTTTTTTTAAATTTAAATTTAATGATTTAAATACAGCAGAAAAAATAAGTAATAAAGTAGGGGAAAGAGTAAACACTAATTACAAAAGTGTCAATAGTCTATTCCACTATATTACACAATAATACCTACATTACGCATGACAGAAGAATTTTCTGTTTTATTTTTAGGATACGTTTCATATAGCACATTATAATTTGTTTACCGTCATTACGAACAAATTCTTACAACCAGGAACATAAATTATTTAATATTTCGTAATTATTATTTATAAATTGGAGATTATTGCCTCGCTATTGTACACACATATTGTACATGGTGTTTCATGGCATCCACAGTTTTTTCATGGCAAGTCACGATTTGCGGTTTCGCAACATATTCTCCTTTTAATTCTTGCCATATACAACATTGTTATGAAGCAGGTTCTTGCAATGAGAGCTGCTCCTTTCCATTTTCTACATTTTATGAGTATTCTCAAGATGTATTGTTGAAAATTATCGGTATTGATTAGTCGGACATTGAATACTGTTATTATCAGGCAGATAAAAACGATTTTCTCTTTATATTTTCTTCTTACTCAATAATTTAGGTAGGTACAGGGTGTTCAGGTGAATATGTAACGGAAAAAACGCGACATTGTTTGATCTACAAAGAGGCGGCAAAAGCGCGCCAAAGAAGCGGCAGTTTTTATGCTACATATTCATCTGAACACCCTGTATATAAAATTGTACAATATTGTCATTGTTTAAACTTATTGTTAGACGTTTGAAAACGCTGGCGCTTAGCTATTGCACAAATTTAATGTTGCCACGTACCTTACTTTCAATGTCACAATGAACTTTTATTATTTTTCTAATTTATTTTATGGCGATGTAAACACATGCGTTCAATACCAATAATTAGCACGTTTTGCAACATACATACTTAATGATATATTATTTTTCAAAAAATAACTCTTGGGTCCAAGATTTACCAGAATTTAAAATAGAGGATTGAGCTAATCGCATTAAAAATTAGCGCGAGCGTTTTTCTGAAAGTTCTATTTTGGCGTAGTTAATTAAGTTCACTCGAGTTAGAGCATCATTGGTATCTTGACCTCTGCAAAATCAATTTAATTCCAGAATACTCGGTTGAAGCTCTAGAGTGGGTGTCTGCTCTGTGTCAATGAGATTAAGTCTGCGCTCTGGCATCCGAAATTCGGACACGTGCTAATTCAATTTATTTACTCAATTTACTCGTAAATTTCGGACCACACACACTTCTGATTAGAGCCCATTTCGCCTTCTTTTGCTTATTTAAATCGGGGTGGGCAGGAATTACGCAAACGGCTCAATGAAGGGAAAGTACACTTTCATTTTCCAGAAACCACTTTAATTTGCTTTAAAAAACCTTCGAAGTCCGTACATACATTTTTACTTTCTCGCAGAGAAAGTATAGTGATCATGCGAAAAAATGTTTTGAGATTTTGATGATTCTCGACGTTTTAAGTGATTTTGAGTCGATTTGGCCCATTTTTACTTTTTTGTCTGTGTGTGTGTGTATGTGTGTGTGTGTGTGTGTGTGTGTGTGTGTGTGTGTGTGTAAACACGTTAACTCAAAAACGACTTGAGCTAGATCGATGAAATTTGGTATGTAGTCATTTGAGCTAAAAAGTAAACTCGTATCAATTTTTGGGTTAATTCGGATACCCGGAAGTGGCAGTTTACCTGAAACGGAAGTGAAACACTTTCAAGTAAAGTGCCATTTTCCTTCTATGCATTTGTTTCAAATTTTGTACTAGCTTTAGAAATGATGAAAAACTCATAGATATGAAATTTTAGCGCATTTGCTCAACAGGAAGTGGTTTTTTTTTACATTTTTTAAAATATGCATATGTGTATATAATATCAAAATTGTTCAAAAATCGTTTTAAATTCTTCTGTGAGTCTGTTTTATCTTATCCAGTACGCCTTAGAAATATACAACAAAGTCGAGTGGCGACCACTCCATATTTTTAATAACTACAGTAAACACGTATACATATTTAACAAAATTGTTAAAAAAAGACCACTTCCGGTTGAGGGATTAAACTGAAATTTGATATCTGTGACTTTTTCGATATTTCTAAAGATATTATAAAATTTGAAAGAAACCCCTTAAAGTAAAATGACACTTTACTTGAAAGAGTTACATTTTTGCTTCAGGTAAACTACCACTTCTGGTTGGACAATTCTGTTAAAATTTGATATCTGAGAGTTTTTCGTTATTTCTAAAGCTAGTACAGAATTTGAAAGAAATCCCTTAAAGCAAAATGGCACTTTCCTTGAAAGAGTTCCATTTTACATGAAAGTTTTTCACTACTTTTTCAGGTAAACTGCCACTTCCGGTTTCCCGAATAAACCCAAAACTTGATACCAGTTTCGCTTTTAGCGAAAATGCCTACATACCAATTTTCATTGATTTATCTCAAGTAGTTTTTGAGTTATCGTGTCACCATTTCTAAAAAAGTGCCACGTAACATATATACCTACAAAATTGGATCTAGCAGAATAAACCGTTAAAAAGTGACCAAAGCCTTTTGATCTGAAATTAGACTAAAAAGAGACATTGTATGACAGGAGGCAAAACTGCAAAGTTTTAACCCCATATACCCCCTAAGGGGGCTGAAAATAAATAAATAAGTTTAGACATTTTTATTTTTTTTACACCGTTTCTAAATGACAGATTAATTTGAGATTTTCCACAAATAATCCTTTTATTTAGTGCCATTTGTGACAAATTTTGGACCCCCTGGGGGGCATTATTATTTAGAAAAAAATACATGTTTATTTTTTGAGCTTCTCGGAGGGTACCTAGCCGGTTCGGCACAATCGCCAATTTTTAGTATAATATGTGTTCATGGGTTAGTTATGACATACTAAAAATTCATCCAATTTGGAGTGGTGGAACAAGATGAAAAAAAATAAAATCGCACTATAGATGAAGTCAATACCTATAGGTATGTATTATGCTTTGACGAATATGAACAAGGAATATGTTAGATGCAAACACTTTTTTTGGTTTTATACAATTAAATTCTGCACGTCTTTATCAAAGATAAACTAAATAAAAATCAAATAAATTAATTGATAATGGTAAAGAATATTTATAACACAAAATCAGACAAAATATGAGATTGTTTACTACTGTAGCGATGAATCACAAGGTCGTCCGATTCTCGCTAACGTACGTTCTTGCACAAGGCGCACACCTATTGATGATAGACAAAGAAAACTATTCAACGTTCGTCTTTGATAAAAATGTGGGACCCATTGTCAAAACCAACACATCGTGCAGAGCTCGATCGAGAATTTGGGAATCTAAAGCTCGGTTCACACATCACTTCGTTACAACACAATCGTGTTTCCAAAAATTATGAAATAATAATAATAATGATAGTGATAGTGACAGGGACAGCGACAGAGGCAATGATAATAATAATAAAAAAGTTGACTAGCAATAATAATGACTTTATTAATCTCCTACTTGATTATTACGTTCATTATTCATTTTCACCAACGACCATAATGAAAATAGTCCCTTCAGATTGATTTCGCAGCAAAACCGCAACAAAATTCCCGTCGAAGAGAAATTTGTCGAAACACGATCTTCCGTATGATGTGCGAACCCACCTTTAGATTCCCAAATTCTCGATCGAGCTCTGGACGATGTGTTGGTTTTGACAAAGGGTCGTACTTTTTTATCAAAGACGAACGTTTGAATACGTTTCTTTGTCTATCGCGCATCAACAGGTATGCACCTTATGCAAGAACGTACGTTAGCGAGAATCAGACGACTTTGTGATTCATCGCTACATTTGTAAACAAACGTATCTTTTGGCTGCTTTTGTGATATAAATATTCTTTGCCATTATCAATTTATTTATTTGATTTTTATTTAGTTTATCTTTGATAAAGACGTGCAGAATTTTATTGTATAAAACCAAAAAAAGTGTTTGCAACTAATATAATCCTTGTTCATATTCGTCGAAGCATATTACATATAGGTATTGACTTCGTTTATAGTGCGATTTTATTTTTTTCATCCTGTTTCGCCACTCCAAATTGGATGAATTTTTAATATGAGATAACTAACCCGTGAACACATATTATACTAAAAATTGGTGATTGTGCCGAACCGGCTAGGTACCCTCCGAGAAGCTCAAAAAATAAACAAGCATTTTTTTCTAAATAATAATGCCCCCCAGGGGGTCCAAAATTTTTCTCAAATGGCACTACATAAAAGGATTATTTGCGGAAAATCTCAAATTAATCTGTCATTTAGAAACGGTGTAAAAAAAATAAAAATGTCGAAACTTATTTATTTATTTTCAGCCCCCTTAGGGGGTATATGGGGTTAAAACTTTGCAGTTTTGTCTACTGTCATACAATGTCTCTTTTTAGTCTAATTTCAGATCAAAAGGCTTTGGTCACTTTTTAACGGTTTATTCTGCTAGATCCAATTTTGTAGGTATATATATGCTATGTGGTACTTTTTTAGAAATGATGACACGATAACTCAAAAACTACTTGAGATAAATCAATGAAAATTGGTATGTAGGCATTTTCGCTAAAAACGAAACTGGTATCAAGTTTTGGATTTATTCGGGAAACCAGAAGTGGCAGTTTACTTGAAAAAGTAGTGAAAAATTTTCATGTAAAATGAAACTTTTTCAAGTAAAGTGCCATTTTGCTTTAAGGGATTTCTTTCAAATTTCGTACGAGCTTTAGAAATAACTTAAAACTCACAGATATTAAATTGCTCCACCGGAAGTGGTATTTTTTAACAATTTTTTTATATATGTACATAATAAAAAATTGTTCAAAAATCGCTCTTTATCCTAATGTGAATCTGTCATTTCTTGTCTTGTGCACCTTGGAAATATACGAGAAAGTCGAGTGGAGACCACTCCATATTTTTTAAATTGTTATAAGCGGCTTGTTGAGGTTTGCGGATGAGCGGACTTGACTTGATTCTTATCAACAAGATAGTTATCTTTAATTATTTGTTACAACCAGTTGCCAATAGATGACACTGGGGTATGTGAAGAGCTGTTGGATAAAATAATATATAATAACAAAATTTAATAATTTAGTAAAAACATTTAATAATATAATAAATAAATTTAATAATATAATAAGTAAATTTAATAATATATTAAGTAAATTTAATAATATAATAAGTAAATTTAATAATATCATAAATAAATTTAATAATATCATTAGTAAATTAAATAATATAATTAAAAAAAAATATAAAACCTGACGACAAAAACCGCGCACGAAATCCCTCCAGAGGAAATTTACCTGGGACAAAGGAAAATAAGTTAATTTTAAAGTTGTGTCGTACGTGGGCTCCCATATCGCGATTTTATGGATACAGTTCGCTCTTGCTGTGCTTTATGGTATCTAAAGGACATTCTAAAATGGAATTTTACGATACCTATGTTTTATAGGTTTATTTTAATAGTGTTTTAATGTTCTACGAAATAATGCTATATGCACTGACATTTACGTGGAGTAATATATTATAACAAAATCTTTTCGGAGCATGCCCTATTGCCTATTGTATAAAATATTGTATAAACTAAATAAAGAATCTCATAAGTAACACAGTATAAACATGAGTTAGGATAATACACTCCTAGATAAGTAGATGTGTAGATAGGCATATCCAGAGAGGCAATTAAGCGGAATTATGTAAATTATATAAATTTACGTTGCCTCCAGAGCGCCATAAAAATTGGGCAACCGAAAGCTAGTTTAGCTATTTACTAATTATACCCATTATTTTATACGCACCCAGTGTTGTAAATTCTTGGCGTGAATAAAATGCCTCCATTACCGAAACTAACTTGCATGTACACCTAGCGATTACGCTGGGAGCCAAAGCCATAAATGAACTTAGATAATGACGATCTTCGGTACTGCGCCGCCACATTTCAAGGAATTTTTTTGATTGTTTACACAAATAAACGTGATCTCATTTCGTTTTTATCCGGCTAGCTGGCGGCGATGCGTGATTTATAGGGGAATTAATTTGGTATTACCTGTACCTGTATTTATTTAAGAATTAATTTAATTATACCTCGCGATATGTACGAAACGCTTTTAGAGATGTAGAGACGTAACATTTGATTGCGCGCCTCCGCCAATTGTGCGGGTATAGGGAAACTCGTTGTGTAGGGAAACTCGCTGTCTTTGGACAGGCATTAAAATTGCATTCATTCCAGTGTTTAAATAATGCAAATTGACGAAACATATTCAATGATAACGATAGATATCTCTATGTTTGAATAGCCTTCCTGTCAGTCGGGCGTTCTAGTTTTCCCAGTTTTAAATTTACATGCCGTAAAAGCCAGCGCCTAAGCGATAGTTGACATGCAGGTATGCAACTTCATTTCATTGCCGTGTTACGTGGATTTATCAAAATTCAAAGCAGTACTTCATTATTTACCAACGACAGCGACAAACTGCTCAGTCACTGGAACATTTGTAACGATAGATTCGGCTACGATTTGAAAATAATGAACAGAATGGACAGGCTACCTAATGCATAAAGAGTACATAAACAAAAATCAGTATCTACCTGACGAGTATAGATGCATTTTTAATAGCTTTCTACTGCATTAAAATAATGTATGTACTATATTATGTACCTGTGCATTATTTTATGTATGTATTATTTTATCTATGTATTATTTTATCTATGTATTATTTTATCTATGTATTATTTATGTATTATTTTATTTATGTATTTTTTTATGTATGCATTTTTTATCTACGTTTTATATTATGCGTGTATTACATTATATGTGTATTAAATTATGTATGTATTACATTATTCTTGAGCAACAGTACTTTATAAGCCATATGTTGCCCATAGAACTCCAATAAAGGCGGCGTTCCAAACGATGTTTTCATTGCGTAACGTGACGGCATGAAGACATTATTTTAAAGCAGCATTAACATTGACAGATGAAATAGTAATGACACTGCCGCTGCTACCGAGCAATTAAAAACTAGTGCCGTTACGCAGAGGCCACTCTATTAGTTATTGGTTATTATGTGAACGTGAGTAGGTATCTGCGTCAGTTTATTTGAGTGGGTCAGTGGGACACTAGTCGTGGCCGCTAGCTCTGCGCTGCGGCCATTCGATAAGGCAGCTTTTTGCTGGCATATTTAACATAAACATATAGATATGAATCAGGCTTATTTATACATTCCCATGCGGACCGCAATGAAATTTAAACTAATTTAATTAGCTCCTCGGTAATCTGCGCAATTTATATCTGTCCATGGTAAGAGGATCTCCGTTGGAGAATTTATTTTGTATCGGTAAAAGTCGATTTATTTGCATTACCGACGCTGAAAGTCGGCAAGCCTTATATTTGGGTTAATTGATACAGGAAACGAAGCAGTAGCTTATGTGGTATACGTATGTATATATTATTCTGGAATTATTATACTTAATATCTCCGTACCTAAATACCTACACCACGAATATGTCTCTATAGGCACGCAGTATAAACTATGCGTAACGAAAATGGTTAAACTTCGGATAAAAATGTTTAAACCGAAGTAGAAACATGTTTCCTTTCATATCGCGCGCAGAATAGAGATATAAATAAAATAGACATGTAGGTAAATCTTGTATTACATTTTTAAACTCGCGGACAGGTAAGAAATTGATACGACAACGTGTAGGAAGGTAGTTAACAAGCTAAAAGCTTGGGAAATGCAGTCCGAGATCAGAAAAGTTTCATTAATTCATTTGATACAAAAATAAACTCATACATATTTTAATAGTTTTGGTAAATTGTGATTTTTCCCATTAAAAATATAAATATTTATTATTTCTTGACTCACTTTATATTATTATATTTTTTTAATCTTGGGTATTTAGAGTCTTTATAAATTAACTTTTTTGTTTTCAAAATATTTATTTCGACGTTTCGCCTT